>CABHPQ010164776.1:0-41983 GCA_902168405.1 Peromyscus aztecus | reverse complement strand
CAGAGGGTCCACATCTCATTTGGTGGTGTGTGTTGTTTCAGGTTGCGCTCCGACCCAGCCAGCACACCAGAACACACACACACACACACACACACACACACACACACACACACACACCAAATAGGTGATGACAGTGATTCTATTTATGTGTTCTTTTGTTTTACACCATGCTGTTGGTCAAACCAAAGCATTTTTCTCCATTTCCCACTCCAGGCCTCTTCTTCCCTGGGCATGCACCTTGCTCACTGCAGCCCCTGGGAAAGCCACTTTCTGAGCAATAGTCAGCCAAACAGAAACAAGCCCATAACAATAAGTCCTATTTCTCCAGGAGAAGTCATGAAAATGTTCTTCAGTCATGTTCCACAACATCAGCTTCTCACACACCCTGCCATACCAACATGCAGAAACACACACAATAAATGCATACTGCTCTGGAACAGGCTTATTATTGTAGACCTGAAGTCTAATGTAGAATTTCAATGAAGTCACATTTTAATCCCTTCTTTTCACTGCTTTTTTTTTTCAGCCACAGTTCCAACTTTGATAACAGTGACCCTGCCACCTGGTAATGTCACCATGCTTGTTGATGGAGCAGAGCTCCATTCTCATTTCAACTCCTCATCTGTTGCTAATGTTTCTACCTGGCTTCCCTCTGTATCATACTATACTAGCCCATCTTTTTTCAGTTAAAACTGCACCCAAGGACCTTGACCCTCCCCTTTATTCTCAGCCCTTATAAAAATGTTGCCTAATGCCTGATATGGTGACATACACCTTTATTGCCAGCACTCAGGAGGCAGAAGAATGTGAGTTTCTGTGAATTTGAATCAGCTTAGTCTATATAAGAAGTTCCAGGGGCTAGCCAGACTAAGTAGTGAGACCTTGTCTCAAAAAAATTACCTATACAATTGAATGGTTTTTATTTTTTCCTTTAAAAGTCGATGTGTAAAGTTCTTTTTTGAGCATTTAACAAATTGTTTTTCTCTTGGAGAATAAGCAAAACATAACAATATTTGTTATATTTTGATGCCAAGAGAGTAAAATGTCATGGATAGCATTTCTGCGCTCAAGCCAATGGATTGGGGTCTGAAATAACAGAAAGCATTTCCTCTTTAGCTTGAAGCTGAAGTGTGAGCCGGTGAGGGTGAGCATTTGTAAACCTCTAACATTTTACATTGATGAGGCAATTGTTAACTGATAGTTTTTGTTTCTTTCTACTCTCTGAAATGACAAGGTGTCTATTGATACTGTTAGGGTCACATTTCTTTTTCACTTAGATTTTTTTACCCCTTACAGGAGGAGAGTTACCAGCCTGTAGGTACATTTCATGCTGACATGGGCACAGTGTCGGTCACACATGCTTGAAATTCACCTCCAAGATCTCGATCAAAAGCTACCCACATGTATTCCTGAGTCACACTTTTCTCCTTCCTGGCGCTTGATGCAAGCCGGAACCTGACATGTGCCAGCAAACACCCTCCCCCAAGCTGTATCCTCGGCCCATTCTCCTAGCAACACAAGTACCTTGCTTTGGGTATTATGATACCAATTAGGCCAAGACAGGGCAGCTATCCTAGACCATCACACTATAGTCAGAACTAATGCCTGTGGATTTAATATTCGCTAAGGCTTTTCTTTGAACCAAACAGTGCAGGGAGGACTAATTACTACAGAGACAAATCACCTGGTACCTATCTCTGAGCATGACACCTCACAGATACAGTAATATGGTCATGCCTCCCACAAAGGATGTTTTAGTCAACAATGGAGCTCATATAATCCATAGACATCAGTGACTCCTTGCTCCGTAGACTGTGTTGCCTAGTGACCCCACAGCTGGTTTTTTGTGTGTAACAACCAAGTCTCCTACCCACACATTTCTCAGAATGTATCCTCATGATTAAGCCACGTAGTTGTACAGGTTTTGCTTTTTATTGTTTCCTATTCAAATTTAAACTTTTTTTTGAAGTATTCATATGGGGCAGTGCCCTGTAGATGAGCAGCAAGGTTATTGCCAGTGTACGGCTCCTGGAGAATTCTGCGGTGCTCAGATCTGTGTATAAGGGTAGAACGGCTAAATTACATAATACAGTTTTGTTGTCAAAGTGTTACCTCTTAAGGATAGTAGTATTAAGGGTAATTTAGGGGCACAGAGAAGGATCTCACTGCAAATGTCACCCTCAGTGCCTACTGTGGAAGCCTGACCTAAAATGACTTCTCTTGCTCCGTAGACTTGCCTCTGCGCCTGGTAGGCGGGCGAAACCGCTGTGAGGGCCGGCTGGAGGTGCGGCACCAGGGGATGTGGGGAACCGTATGCGATGATCGCTGGAACATCAAGAATGCCCGAGTTGTGTGCCGCCTCCTGGGCTGCGGCCATGCGCTGGGCGCCCCTGGCAGAAGCCACTTTGGGGCAGGCACAGGCCCCGTCCTGATGAATGAAGTGCGCTGTTCCGGCAGAGAGGACTCTCTGGAGAGCTGTGCCCACGCTGGCTGGATAAGGCACAACTGCCACCACTATGAAGATGCCAGTGTGGTCTGCGCAGGTAGGGGCTCCTACACGGGCAGGCAGGCAGGCAGGGGTGGGCTCCTGTGCAGGTATGGGCCTAGGCCCGTGAAAGTTTCCAGGCTCTGCCTCAGCACCACCCATCCTTAAGGCATTCATCATTTGGTCAAGCCATCCCATTTTAGGATAAAGAGCTTAGTGGTAGTGACATTTTGGTCACTGGCCTGGCTTTGTTAATGAGCTTGCTCTAATCCCAGCTCAGTGAAATATTTGTCAGAAATATAGCTGAAGAATTATGAGATCCAAAGAAGGGAGTGACAGTGTCATAGGACCATTCAGAGCTTAGCAATTGCTGTGGCCAGGCACAGTTTATCCTGTTACTTTCTCAGTCTCTGAGCTCACCAAAGGCCCCATCCTGGAGACACTGTGTAACCTTCAGAGTCTAAAATACACCCCACAGTGTCCTAGCTTCCCTGTGTCCTTTGCATCAAAGATTTTGCCTGTATCTTCCCTTGGTCAGCTATGTCAGTCTTGGCATTCTGACCACCACCTGTATGGCACAGTTCCTCCTTCTAATCATTCTAAGCTAGCCCCAAACTGGCCCATGCAAATTTCAGAGAGTTGGGGAATTCAAAGACTTGAAGAAACCTGAGTTCACCTCGTCTGTTCTGCTGCTGCTTTTATTACAGGTGAACACACCATGGCCGTTGCTTTGGCCTTGTATAAACCCTGTTTTGCAGAGACATGGGGCCCAGATAGAAACACTGTCAGAGGCCCCTGAAGCCAAGATTACCCAAGAAATGGAAGCTGCATGTGCCTATTCTGGAGTCTGTACCTTTAGACTTCGGTTGTTATCATGCCTCTTCACAGTTCATCCCTCTCAGAAGCCCACTTTTAATAAGCACCCGCATTCTGTTCTTGGGCTGTACACCAAGGGGCCTCCTTCCAACCATGTCCCATGTCCAAAGGGATCTGTTGTGTCTAAAGGGCTTGAGTGAATCTGACTATACACTTCCTGGGCTGAGCCATGGCCCTGGGACACTGTCCTGTCTTGATTCTGAGCCAGAGAAGTCCTTGATAGCCTCAGAGTCCATTTTTCTCAACCTGGAGCCCCAAGCATGCCTGGGTGTAGAAAGAGACAGAAGCCAATGGCTCGTTTGTGTGGTGGTGTCTGTATTCTCCATTCTTTTGCTCCCACAAATCTTGGTGTTGATAACACCTGTGTTTTCAGTGCTACCTCACATGTGTCAGAATCCATCTCTGTCAGGAGACAGTAGGCCCCCTTTGCATGTTCTGGAATGTTCTCGTGCCATTACACTCCAGCTGCAATGGTTTGTCCAATGATAGTTTACTGTCCTCCTCCTCTGGAGTTTCAGACCAGTGACATGTATTTTCCTCTCCCCTCAACAGGTCCAGCCGACTCTCTTGTGCCCAAGGATAACGGTAAAGTCATCTTCCCTCCTGGGGTCTGAAGCTGACTGGGGAAGGAACTAAGAAAGGAGCTGAATGGAGAGAAAAAGCAGGCTATGAGGGAAGCCCACTTCCTAGACAGCAGGAGGTTGGGGAAGAAGCCCCTTTGTACTCAAGCTCTCTCCATTTTTGCTCCAACTCTTCTCCTAGCTTACCTCTGTGCAAAGGTCCAGACAGATACACATTCAGACTGAGCATGTCAAGGGTTGTCCTTTAACCCCCTGGGCAAGGCTCTGACCTGAGTCCTATGGAATAGGGATTCTAAGCAGGATTCCCTATTGATGTGGCCCAACTTCAAAGCCCCCCCCTTTTTTTTTTGAGAATATTAGCAAAACCAATGAAAGTCAGAGCTGTGGAGATGCCTCTGCTGGTAAAGTATTTGCTGTGCAAGCCTGAGGACTTGTTTGATCCTGAGCAACCACATAAAAGCCAGGCACAGTTGTACCCATCTATATTCTCAGCACTGGGAAGGTGGAGACAGGAGGAGGATCCAGTCTAACCAAACCAGCAAGCTCCAGGTTAAATGAGAGACCTTGTCTCAAAAAATAAAGTCGACAGTCATCAAGGAAGATAGTCAACATTCACCTATGGCCTCCTCCACAAACATGTGTGAGCATACACACACACATACACACACACACACACACACACACACACACACACACACACACACACACACCTGTGGATGTCAAGCCAAGGTGATAAATTAGAGTAAATCAGTGGTTCTCAATCTTCCTAATGCTGTGACCCTTTAATACAGGTCCTCATGTTGTGGTGACCCCCAACCATAAAGTTATTTTGCTGCTACTTCATAGCTGTAATTTTGTTACTGTTAGGAATTGTAATGTGGATATCTGATATGTGACCCCAAAGGGATTGCAATCCACAGGTTAAGAATCACTGGAGTAAGGGATGCTGAGGCAGGTCTACCCCATCCCAGAGCACTGTCTGTGGTACTTGTGTAGCATACAGACAGCTCCTGAGCTACACGTCAGTGTACCAGCTTCTCTCTCTCTCCTTCAGCTCAGCTGTCTTGTTTGCCTCACCTCTTCCAAGCCGTCATTGACCGAGGCTATCTCCGGAGATTAGGCTACTCCTCCTGGGACATCCACTTAAATGATAAGATGTGTCGCCCCCAAGTCACTGGACGTTACCTCATCTTCAATATTCCTTATGGCCACTGTGGCACCATGAGGCAGGTAAGAGGCTGACAGGGAGGTGATGACCTTCTATGGATGGAGTCCAAGAAGAGAGGCATAGAAAATGAAACTGCCTGTTATAACCTATATAAGACAGAGGAAGAGCTTCATTTCTGAAGCAGCTCATTGATTTGTCTGAAATATCCCACCATTTGGAGAATTTCAGACACACACTCATCCCGAGATGATACATAACAAAGGTTGAGTGTGATGGATAGATGAATGATGAATGGGTTGATAATATTCTCCCAGTTCCAAAGCCAGCATTTGTCATAACACGCTTCTTGACTGAACGTGAGGGCATATCTACCATGAGCAAGTTATGGTGCTGGGGATGAGAGAGGACAGGCTGTCTGCCTGTCTGCTATGTCTCTAAGCAGCTAGTCATAGTCCACACTAGAGAAAGCAAACATCTAGGATATTCAGGAGTCACTAAATACATGTGTCTATTTAATTCTCTGCAACCGCCTTCATATCTCATGAAACAATGGTATGGAAATTAAGGACACTCATGTGTATACATGAGGGAACTGTTCCGCCATGACACCCTTCTCAGTATGGTTGGTAGTGACACAATTCAAACATGACCCTGACGCTGTGCTCCTGCTTCCCTGTTTGTACATATGCAAAAGGCTCACCTGACACTTTGGAGGTCACATTCATTCAAACCGACCACATGATGCAGCTAACATAAGCCCTCGAGTGCCACACTTCCATTTTGTCTGCTGTTTGGTTGTATAGATCATGGCCATTTTTATCCTTTTTGCTCTGAATATTGCACTTCTTAACTGAGAGATTTCTGCCCCTGGAGCCAAGCCAGCAGGTCCCTCTGTCTAGGAGAAAGGTGGCCCCCGGCAGAGAGTTTCTGGATCTGAGTCACACATGCTTCAGAAACGTCGCTGGCCAGGCTGTGCCTCTGGGCATCCACACGGGGTATTTGAAGAAGTACAGGTGGTAGTTCCTGCCCATCATGCTGTCCATCCCACTTCTGACCTGTATGTTCTGCTGGAAGTGACGTGCAGTGGATATAAACAAGAAGCATGGCTAGTGGCCAAGGCTGACAGTGTCAGGCCTGCAGCTCACCTGCAGCCAAACCTAGCTTGGGGTCAAGGGCAGAGAAGATACAAGATCCAAGTTGGATATGGTCAGAGGGGTGGGGTGCCAGTGGGAACTGAATGTGTGGAGGAATTCAAAAGAGGGGAGCTCCAGATAGAAATAGTGAACCTGCCACCCAGCTCAGAGCTCTACAGATTGGCTGTTACAGGAGGGAAGGAGTAGTCCTCACTCAAGGGACACCCCCAGACACCCCCAGACACACACACACACACACACACACCCCTTCTTGATGCTACCACAGTGGTCCAGCCAGGGACTCTAGCCCTCAAGTATGTCATGAAGCTGATACCTGGCACATATTGGAAGACAAGAACTCTACTGTAGAAAAGGGAAAGTTATCAAGGCACCAGATACACTACCTGCCAATTCTCTCATCTTCACAGGAGCATCAAGGCTCTCTCAGCTACTCTAACTCCATCAGAGGCAGAACGCAAGGCCACCCTGGCCGAGTCATTGTGAGGCACAAGGTGCCCCAGGTGAAGTTCACCTGCAAAGTGGATGGCCAGTCTGCAGTTGAAATTGTGCATGGGAGTGGCACGCAGAAGGATGATGTCAGCTATGATGTGTCGATTTCATTCCTCCAGTCACCTGTATCTCAGGATATGGGGGTTGGAGCTCCTGCTTATACCCATCAGAGGGAAGAGGTCTTCCTCCAGGCCACCCTCCACAGCCACGATCCCAATCTGAGGCTCATTGTGGATACCTGTGTGGCTTCTCCTAACTCCAATGATTTCACAACTGTCAAGTACGATTTGATCCAGGAAGGGTAAGGAACATGGAACCTCTCCTCCCTAGTTGATGTTAAATGTGTGTGCTGTTTCTCCGGGGAACCTGGAGTTTCAGAACCTGGAATCCTAAGTCAGAAGGATGTAGGGTGTCTCTACCAAGCCTCTGTTCACAGTGGGAAATACAGCAGCCTAGACAACCTCCCTTGACTCCTCAAAGACCCCATTCAGTACTTTGCTGCCCCACCCCACCCTTTCTTGCCTAATCCTCCCTTCCTTCTAGCTTCCCTTTCCTAGGACAGACGTTCAGCACTTTGGCTCGCACCCATAGGTCAATATGTTTTCCCAAACTAAGCTCTTAGTTGAACTATCCAGATGTCTTCTAGCTTGTTTGGTTCACCAAGTGACTTGCCAAGTGAGAACCTTGGCACATTGTTTGCCTCTGTGGCTCCTTCATTTCTTATCATGTGCTATTGCATTGCTTTCTCTGGGAAACATACACAAATGTCTATTTGCTCCAGATAGCATGAAGGACACACCCCCCCCCCAAATAATAATTTCATCCAAGTCCAGCTTGGTGAACCAGTAAGTTCTCTGGGCTTATTTGCAGAAGCATAAGTAAGGAGCTCTTCCATACTCTAGTGCTCCTGAGATCACATGCAGTTGGGGCTGGGTAGGAGGGAGTGGCTGGGATCAGCTCAGGAGCTAACAACCTTTCCACTAACAATTCCTTCCCTGTATGAAGGAATCTTAATGGCATGGTGTGGGGGGGTCTTCTGAATATGGCTAATCCCAGGTGCTCTGCTTTTGAGTTGGCAGTGGTCATGCCTGGAGGACAGGGGCTAAAATGTTCATGAAGGGGTAACTGGCAACTAGTTAAGAAATTCATTATTTACTCAGTGACAGTTTTAGTATGGTAAAAGCCACAGCAGGCACCTGATACCAAAGATCAACAAAGGAGCAAGACAGCACCTGCCACAGGTTTCTGTGAGCTGTGGCATGAGATACATAGACTGGAGGGAGCTCTAGAGGGAGAAGTTGCTTCCCTTCTGACCCTCCTTATGATCACATCATTAAGGTGAGAAGTTGAGCTAGGTGTCAATTTCACAGCTAGCATGCTGTTCTTCTTGCTTTAGGCTTAATTTGCTGCCTTTTCTCTAGCCTTTAAAACTTAGATAGGTCGGACATCTTTACAAACTATAGGCATTTTAATACTACAAATCCCCCCAAGCATTGCCTTAGCTGCATCCTACAAATTTTGTTAAGCTGAATATTGTATTATTTACTTTTCTGTGCTGTGACAAAGCATCATGACCAAGGCAACTTGTAAAAGAAAGTGTTTAGTTCAGCTTATGGTTTTAGAGGGTTAGGGTCCATGATGGCCACCCGAAGGGACAGTGGCAGGAAAGTGGAGAGCTCACATCTTGATTCAAAAGTAGGAGTCAGAAAGAGGACGTTGGGAGTGGCACTAGTCTCTTGAAACCTCAAAGACCACCTCCAGTGATACACATCCTCTCACAAGGCTTCCCAAACAGCTCCACCACCCGGGGACAAGTATTCAAAAATGACCCTCTATGAGCTATTCTCATCCAAACCACCTCAGGTATTGTTTTCACCTCATTCAAAGCAGTCTCAAAATTTCTCTTAGGATGTTTTTGATACAGCAGTTAGCTGAAAGTATACTGTATACTTTCGAGTATTTGAGAATTTTCCAGAAAGATGGCTGCCATTAATTTCAAGTTTAATCCCAGTGCTACCTGAGAAGGTATTTCTATCCTTTTATGACCATTAGAGCATTTCTTATGGCCTAGAATGTGGTCTGTCCTAATGAAAGTTCTTCCTGGACTTGAGAAGAACCTGTATTCTGCTCTTGTTGGATAGACTGTTTAATTACTGTCAACAAGATCTGGTAGATTAATAGCGTTCCTTATGTCGTTTGCATCCTTAACAACTTTCTGCCCACTGGCCCGATCAATCGATAGGGGGATATTGAAGCATCCGATTATCATAGTGGGTTTGTCCGTATCTTACTGCGGTACTTTTGCCTCCCACGTTTTAATGCTCTGCTTGATGGTGCATTGCATTAATGATTATTATATTTGGATAAAGATTATTCCTTCCTTCAATTATCTTAGTTAAGGATCTCTTCTTAGATAGCTGACCCTTTCTTTTGTTGTAGAACACCCATCTTGACCCTGACAATTCTGCTCTCTCTGAACCGCTGCTGTACTGTTCTCCATTCCATTTCAATGTATTGGTGTCTTTATATTTAAAGTGACTATCTTGTAAAGAATATATAGTCTGATGTTTTGTGTATTCCTTTGTAATGTATTCTCTGTGTTTACATTGGTGTAAATATGAACCATTCGTATTTAACGTTCTTATCCAAGCAGTTAGATTAGAATTCACCACTCATCCATTACATTTGTCTTTTGTCTTTCCCTGCCCTGTGCCGACCCCTTTTCTGACTTCTCTGATTCTTTTTAACTGCACATTTTACATAACTACATTTTATCTCCTCTTGATGTACCACTTATATCACTCTATGGTTTACAATATACTTTCTTTGGGTAGTGTTGGGAATTGAACTCAGGACATTGGGAGTGCTAGGCAGCCAAACACTCATCCACTGACCTGCATTACCAGTCCTATGATACACTTTTAAAATAATCTAAGTGCATTTTTAAATATTGCATCTACCTTATAACCTTCCCTTTAGACAAACTAGGATAGACTTAGAAAGCAAAGGTTGCAGCTAAAACCTTGACCTGTTTTCACTGTATTTGACCGTTCCCTTCTGTTTATGACCAGGTATAGGGTTTCCATTAACAATGCTGTTAAAACTGCAGTAGTAATAGTAGTATAGTAGTACTAGTTGTAGCTTCATAAAAGGGAGGGGGTAGTGGGAAGAGCTCCACTTGGGATTCAGAGCCTTAGAACCGAGCCTGGTTATGTGGGTTGGAGAAAACTCATAGAATGGGTTAGTTAACTTTTTAGGCCTGGGTTTTTCTCCCGTCAGGTGCATCAGAGACAAATCCTACTCCATCCTCCATGCCCCTGGGAAGAACGTGGCCCAGTTCAAGTTCAATGCCTTCAGCTTCCTCAAAAGCTACGATGTGGTCTACCTGCAGTGTAAGGTTGCCGTTTGCCGAATCGGGGACCACTCTCCCCGATGCTCACAGGGCTGTACAAAGCGAGGAAGGAGAGGCACAGGCTCTGCAGAGGTCAGGGAAGAACAAACTGAGCATTTCCGGACAGTGGGGCCGCTGAAGATCCACAGAGCAGATAATCAAAGCAAGGCCCTGGTGTGATTGCTCTCACTCTCACATGAGTGTGTCAGAAAACTGGAAGCAAGGTCTGTTTCTACCAGGAAGCAATGTTTAGTCACTCAGAAGCCAAATATTGACCACACTATCTACACTACCCATTCAGATGGGTGGAAGAACCCAAGAGATTGCTTCTCTGGGACTTGTTACTAAGTAATCTCTGAGCACTAACTTCTAACGCAGTTGCCCTGTTTGTAGGCAAGAAAAAGAAAAAAAAAAAGAATGCTGATTTTGTTATTCTTCACTCTCAAGAACTTGATCACTGTCTTAAAATGTACAAAATATTAGAAAAAGCAGGGTTATCTCTCTTTACACCATGGGCAATTAGAGATTATTTATAAATGTCTACTTACTATTTGGGTGCTGATAGGTGGGTGGGCCTCTTTCTGTTCTTCTGGAAATGTGAGAATTCATTTCTAGATCCTGCCAGTAATCTTGTAAAAAAAAATAACAATAATAAAGCGTTTTCTGGAAAACCACTGTTCATTTTTTTTTAAACTCTTTTAAGCAGAACAGCTGAATGACATAAGTCATTTGTGACAACTTTCAGAAAGTTTCTTCACTCAGTTGCTTTGTTTTGTAGGGGACAAATCAGCTTCTGAGGGTCTAGCTTTCAGCTTGCAAACGGGAGGGCTGAAACAGAATCATCAAAAGCCAGAGGCCTCTGTGTGAACTCCACTTTAGCTTCTGGGGGTCTAGATTTCAGCTTGCAAATGGGAGAACAGAATCATAAGAAGCCAGGGGCTTCTCTGTGAGCTCCACGTGTGCACACAGTCACGTTCTCAGAACACCTGGGAAACCTGAAAATTACCCAAGAAAGCTGCAGAGCAAACAGGAACTGATCCGTAACATTCTGTTCCTGAAGCAGAGGGCTGCCTTCGCTTTGATCTCCCTGTTTCCTGGAAGGAGAGGCAGGCGATGCTGTACTCAGAACCTTCAAAGTGGTCACTTGGTTTTGCTGTACCTGACTGACAAGGTCTCACTGCCTAGCCCGGGTTGTCTTTGAACATATGATCCTGCGCAGCACATTCTCTTTAAGAACATGGATTTGAACAGAGTTCAAATGGTTTTGTTCTTTCCAGTGTCCAGAAACATTTAGTAGAAATATTTAAAATGAGTCCTCATCTTTGTCCGAGAAATTGTTTCAGGCTCTGCTGATAAGGAGCATGTAAGAAGGAAGATTACAGTAGTCCTACCTTCTGAAGGGAGGAAAGGCAGAGTCTAGTGGGACCTGGGGGCTAACTCTGAGGTACTGAGGTAGAAATTTGACTAACAACTCACAATACCTTAGGGATCATTTCATTTTGATTACAAAAATGTCCTTTCCCAGTTATCATCCCGATGAGACTGAGGAGCCCTGCCTCCATCCTCTACCAGGACAGGATGATTTCAGAGAAGGCAGAATGGAGTTTGAGGTGCTCATCACCTGTAGGCAGCAGTGAGGCCTCATCCGCACCCATCAGAGCTGACCAGGTGGGGAGCCTGGACTCCACTCCCCCTCCTGTTTAGAAAGGAACTGGAATCCTTTCATTTTAGGCAGGCCCAGTGGAGAGCCAGGGTTGAGGTGACCACTCAGGGGAGCAGAGAACACCAGGTAGGCTAGACCACCCCTGCCCCTGGTTGGCATATGCCTGGTATTCCATGCCCATCCTTTCACTTTTGGCCTTTCTGAAATGCTTGGTTAAGTGCACCTTCTGAATAAAGCTTAGGAGCAGATTTTGCTTTGGAAGACATTCTGAAAGCCATGTTTTAGGAAGTAAAGTTAGTAGGTAGGTGCCCAGAGGTGACATCAAATGCTCCTCAAACAGAGGTACTCATTCACTCGGTTTCTGGGAGTGCTTCTGGCGAGGGACTCAGCACCACTGTTCCCCGGGAATTCCCATAAGGACAGCTGCCCTGTCCAAGTTCACAGCTAGCTCCATTTGAGCAGCCCTTATCCAAAGATGACTCTTCACCAGTGGGGAACAAATGGAGCACGGATTCCCCTGGTTGCTAGGAAATTCTCTCCTTCCTTGACCATATCCCCAGATGATACAAACACTAACTCCTATCAACCCCTCTGTTAAGCTGTAGAGACAGAGGGTGAAGGTAACCTGGACAGTACATCTAAACAGGAAAGAGGTAAGGACCTTTCCTAGCCCACCAACTCCAGGACGTGGACCTTTGATCCCTCTACTATAGTAACCATGACTCTACTCTCTATTGAGTCACGATGTGTGATAATTTTCTTAGAATGGCATATTTGTGCCTGGAGTGTCTCTGAATATCTATCACGATGACCAGCACAGAACATGTAATCAATTCCTGATAACGAGATGGGTGACAGGCAGCAGCCAGACCAGACAGTTGTGCTGTCAGAGGAAGTTAATGTGAGGCTGGAGAGGGGCCGCCTCAGTTTTAGAGCGCTTGCTGCTCTTGTGGAGGACCCAAGTTCAGCTCCCAGCACCCACATGGCAGCTCACAACTATCTGGCTCCAGTTCCAGGAGATCCAATACCCTCTTAGCCTCCCCAGGCACCAGCACACGTGTGGTACACATACATATATGCAGACAAAATATGCACACATGGAAATAAAAGTCAATCTTTTTAAAAACTTCAATATGATCTGCCTATGACTAGAGAAACTTTCAGGTGTTTTTATGTTATATTAAAAAGGAGTTTGTAGTAGTGAGATTTAGGTTATATGGATGGACAGAGAGGAGAGTCGTTATATGAATATTTGAGAAGCCTTTGAAAGATGTGCACTAAGATGTTGAGTAAATGAGGAATATCTGCTTTGATTTAGAACAGGAAAAAATCAGTAGGCCTGGAAGGACTGGGGTGGTGTCTTTTATATCTGTTGTATGTCGGTGGACTCCCGATAATACAGTGTGCACATGATACATATTTATAGAATAAAAAAATAACAAAAAACAAAAAGAAGCCAATGCCTTTGGCATTCTGGGATGCAGCTACCTGTTGATATCTACCTGGAACGCGAAAGTATGTTTTTGTTTGCTGGCAAGATGGGGTTGTATTTCTTTTGTGTGTGTGTAACATATTAGAGCTCTGGTATTGGCGGGTATAAAGTAGTTCATTTTATGGCCTTCAATAACATCTGCTCAAACCCACAGGAAAGAGAAGAGGAGTGTTTTTTATCTTATAACTCAGAAAGCAGTCTGAAGTCTCACCATCAGGTTCTTCCCACAAAAGCCCCCTTGTGAGCTGCGTAGGGTGAGGTACTCAGGCTGCAGGCCAGCAGTGGACTGAGGAGCACACACTCCTTCACTTCAGTGCCAACTGATCACCTTTATCATCCAAAGGGCACCGTATCTTCATTAGTCTTTAACTTTTATAGATGACACGATTTATTTAGCATCTAAAAAAGAAACTGAGTTGGATGTAGTGCCTCACACCTTTAGTACCAGCCCTGGGGATACAGAGACAGGGTCTCTGTAAATTCAAGGCCAGCCTGGTCTACATAGCAAGTTCCAGGCCAGTCAGAGTTCCATAGTGAGACCTTTTCCAAAAAAAGGTGACCAGACATAATGTTTATTCATTTCAGCCATCCCATAATGAAATACATTATCACCATGATATGAACATAAAAGTATTGTGTTGCCTTTTCAGGCCTTCCTGGCTTATTACTAATCCTTGTAGGATTGAGGAGCGGCTTCATCCAGCATCCATGAGAAGGCAAGGGACCTTCTCAGGGTCAAGAGCTAGTAGACCTGCAGCTTCTGATATCTGTGATCCATCCGTCGATTTACAAAATGCCTCACTGTGGCTGCAGCCACGATCATCACATTGAGAGCAAGAACCATGAAGGAAAAGACGTGTAGATGGCTGAGAGGTTGGTTTGGAGTTTCTGCTGCGGGTGTTTGAGGCAGAAGTCCTGGAATCGAAAATAGTTTTCGTATTAGTATTACCAAATTTTGGCTGTATTTATAATTTCATGTTATGCCCTATGATATGCATGAATTAATAATATGTAATTTCAACTTAAGAGAGGGAGACAATTCTCAAACACTCTGAATTCATTATATTTATGTTTAATCCTAGGCCAGTTAACGCTGGGCTGTCTTTTGAGTCTTTCCTATGCAACCTATCAGGTTTCAACATGCCCAGAAGTAAGTAGGTTGTCCTGTATTAATATTGTCTATGGTGAAAAGATAACCTTTTTTTCCCAAATAGGCTCTGATGTGGGTACTGGTTAACTCTGTTCCTCATTGAGAAGTTAAAATAGATTATTTCTAATTTGGTTATCTGCTTAGACATCTGTAACAAGGAACTGGGACGCTAACAGAAAGTAGTTTTTAGAGATGGGGATAGTACCCATGAACTCTTAAAGGCCACACTAATGGCATAGTACCAGTGTACGATGGATTTATAGATACATATATGATATACGTGATGGAAGTATTCATCTTGTGTACTTAGTCATTTGTTTGCTAGAATTTCTACTTTAAATCTCTAAACTGCACATCTCAGGAACAACAGATTTGAGCCACATTTTATGAGCCACAAGGTAAACTTAGATCATGAACAGCATATTCTTGCCTGGGTTTCCACTTGCACTTCGGTCCCTCTTCAGACGAATTGGTCCTATGACAGAGTCAGTCTTCCACTTGTATGAAGAAACATCTCGTTTCCTTCTTGAGACACAGCCTTGATTGCAGCGAGATGTTTCGTCGCTGGTATCACAGATCAAAATCTTACACTTCAGATACACAGAGCTCAGATGCCTCAAGAATTTAAAAGCATTAAACTGGAATCTTCCATAGTGTCCAAGTAAGGGATACACCTGACAAGTCTCATCTTGACTACATCTGGAACACAATTTAGGGACAGTTAGAAGGTACACGGCAGCTTTTCCATGTGAAAGTGAGATGATACAAGCTTTGAGGTGTTCAATGTGTGAGCTCAGGAACCTCTCTAGAAAGACATCAGTGGTTCAGAGTGTTGTGAGCTTGAGAGGTGGGACTGATTCTGGGAAAGGTAATAAGGTCCCACTCTGAGATTCCTGGCCCTGTGAGCTACCAGAACATCAGCACCTATATGGGGCTCAAACACCTCTCCTAAAGTGCTCAGTATTGATGCGCAAGTACAGCTGATTGCTCATCAACTTTTAGAGGAAAAAGGAGCATCTCTTTTAAAACATCATGTGCTTTTTCTTAAAAAAAAATAGTTACATCTATTTTCTTGAGAACGTCATGTTCGAAGGATGGCACACATTTAAGAACCTTCCATGTCCTTGCAAAAAATAGCCAAAATACACGAAAAGCAAAACCACAAATAGGCCCCGCTAGACAAAACATAAGTAGGTTTTTTTCCCCACCAACAAATATTTTATATTCATATTTTTAAATCAAGGAATACAGACAGCCTATCTAAATATTTTAACATGAGTTATTTGTGGCTAGTAAACAGTAACAATTTTTAAATGATTAAGCTTAATAAAATTCCATACTAGGAAATTTTTATATACATACATACATACACACACACACATAATGAGTGTTTATAAATACAAAACTTACTTTATTAAAATCATTACTACTGTGGGCTGGGGAGATTGTTCAATCAGCAAAGTGCTTGGCGCACTATCATGAGAACCTGAGTTCACTCCCCAGCACTCACATGAAAGTCAGTATGCTTGCAATTCCAGTGTTAGTTAGGTAAGCAGAGTAAGGACAATGCCTGTGTTTTTCTGGCCACCCAGCCAGCCTAGCTGAATCCACAAGCTCTGGGTTCAATGAAAGACCCTATCTCGAAAAGCAATGAGGGGATGAAGTGATGGGTCCGCGGTTAAAGCACTTGTTGTGCAAGGATGAGGACCAGAATTTGGATCCCTCTTCAGAACCTACAGAAAAGCAAGGTGAGGGGAGGGGGACTGTAACTTCAGCATTCAGAAGGTGGAGGTGAGGGTGGAGGCCCACCTGTAACTCCAGCATTCAGAAGGTAGAGACAGGGAAAACCCCCAAAGCAAGCCAGAACAGCTTGCCAGCAAAGTTCTAGGTTCAACTGAGACCCCCAGCCTCTATGAATAAGATGTAGAGTGAGGCCGGGCGGTGGTGGCGCACACCTTTAATCCCAGCACTCGGGAGGCAGAGGCAGGCAGATCTCTGTGAGTTGGAAGCCAACCTGGTCCTCAAAGCGAGTTCCAGGAAAGGCACAAAGCTACACAGAGAAACCCTGTCTTGAAAAACAAAAAAGAAAAGAAAAAAAAGAAAAAAAAGATGTAGAGTGAGACTCTTGGCATCAACCCCAGGCCTCCACAGATGCATCCACCCATGCATGTGAATACCCGTGTGTGCCAACACACAAGTGAACATGTATATATACATATGCCATACATAGATACAAATAAGAAAAATTAATTAAAAAGTAAGTCAGAGAATCTTTGAGGAAGACAGTGGATGCCAGTGTCTTGCCTACCCATGCACAGATATGCACATCCACTCATTCACCCAGGAACACATACACACATCAAAAAAAGAAAAAACTACTACAAAGCAAGTTCCAGGACAGGCTCCAAAAGCTACACAGAGAAACCTTGTCTCAAAAAACCAGCAAAACAAAACAAAACAAAAAACAAAAACCTAAAACTTCCACTGGCACACACAGAGACCCACTACATGAGTGCATACCCGCCGCTGATTAAGTCATAGGTTGGAGATGCGAAGTCAGACGTGGGAGAGGCTCTGCAGGTATCCAGAAACAGCACCAGACCTGGGTCTGAGGTATGCAAACTGACTTGGACGTAAAGAGTTTGGTTCAAATCCGCATAATATGGTGACTCCTCTATTTGGTTCTCAAATGAGTTGGACTCATAAAGAGCCATGCTGGTGTTGTATTTGCCCAGGACACTTTGGTTTTGTATGACGTCATCTTCGGTTATGTACAGAATCTCCACAGTAGAATTATATTCCATCTCACACGTCACCACTATCTGGAGGTGCTTCTGACGGGTGATCACTGCAGAAATTGGAGACTCGGTGAAGGTGATTATGTTGGTGTAAGAGATTGTGTGGTCCTCTATCTGCAGAATGGGAAGGAATTCAAATTTTATGCTTTAGCCCATCAATATTTCAGAGCACAGAGAAGGATAAGACTTGCAGGTAGCAACTTAATTTCCACAAGTCACGAGAGAACAGCTTTCACATCAAACCCTCTCAACCTTAAATGTGTTTTCCTGCAGCACTGACCTGCAGAAGGAAGGAAGTGAAAGATGAAGCTTGTATTAGAAAGATCGAAAGATGGAATTGGGTCGGATTTCCTTCTATTACAATTAACATCATTGTGGAATGCACATTTCCAGCCCTATAAAGATTTTAAACTCACCAGACCAGGCCTGTTGGCACAGACCCATAACCTCAGCTCCTAGGCAGGCTGAAGCAGAAGGATCACAGTTCAAAGCCCGCTTGAGCTACAGAGTTCAAGGCCAGTGTGGACAACTTAGTGAGATCCTGTTTTGAAAGAAAAATCAAAAGAGGACTGAGAATGTAGCTTGGTGGCAGAGGACTTGCCTAGCATGTGTGAGGCCCTGGGTTCCGTAAATAAAAGACTGAACTCTACCACGTTTCCTTCCTAAAGAGGTCTAAGTTCATGTGGCTAAGCATGCAGTTCCCCACGTGCACATAGATGGAAGTTTGACCTCAGTGCACCCTAGACATCTGAGAAATAAAGCTTGTGTGTTCATTTTTGGAAGAAAAAATGGACAGAAGAAAATATTTACTTCTTATCAGCTCCTCTGGTCTAGCTTCTGCCTTCTTCAATCACAAAGTGGTTTAAGTCTACAGTATGTATCTTAAAGGGGCCTAGAAGTGTTGACAATGCTTGAGGTCTCAAATGGTATTTTTTTTTTTTTTTTTTTGGTTTTGGTTTTGGTTTTGTCGAGACAGGGTTTCTCTGTGTAGCTTTGCGCCTTTCCTGGAACTCACTTGGGAGACCAGGCTGGCCTCAAACTCACAGAGATCCACCTGCCTCTGCCTCCCGAGTGCTGGGATTAAAGGCGTGTGCCACCACCGCCCGGAGACTCAAATGGTATTTCTAAAGTGTGCAGACCAAACCACAGACTTACATCTTTCGATATTTAAAATATGCTTTTACTTTCTGCCTTTTCAAGGAAAATAAGAGATTAAAATCCAGCTCAGTTTTACCAAATATGGAATGTACCATTCTCTGCACAACTTTCCCTGGTAAGCCAGGAAATCTTGACCACGAATGTTCCACCTCTCTGTGGTGAGGGTTCAGAGCTCTTGACCTTCTGGGAAAAGCGTCCATCCTCCAGGTACCTTGCAAATGAATGAGACAGCCCTGCCTCTGTGTGTGACTGGGTGTGTGCACATCTATGAACATGCTTTCTTAGTCCAGCCATGGGAGTTTGGTGTCGTTTGTGAAAGATACAGCAAGCTTCATGCCTGTGCATCATCATGTGCTTAGCATTTGACAGAACCCAGCGGCGGGTTTCACAGTACCTTTTTAGCTGTACCGCATTCTTGCAGAGGGATAGAGAATTCTATGACGTTTGATACACTCGGTCTGCAAGTTGGGTCATTTAGTTGCAAGTTGTTCTCATTGTAGTTAAGTGACTGCAGGTACGATTTGCTTATGATGACTCTCATCTTGTCAGAAGCACAGCTTAAAGATGCTATCAAGAAAAAGGGGGAACAGAATAGAAAGAATGATCACATTTTGGCCAGCTGAGAACTTTGCATTTTCAAGACCTCCAAGATGAATCTACTGCAAGTTTAACCTGCTGGAATTGGTGCCACATGCCTTTAATCCCAGCAGTGAGGAGGCAGACAGAGGCAGGTGGATCTCTGAGTTCTGGGTCAGCCAGGGCTACATGACAAGACATTGTCTCAACAAGCAAAACAACAGCAACAAACTCCCTGCACCTATTGGACTGGGAAGATGGCTGTCAGTAAGAGAACTTTCTGCTCAAGCATGAAGACCTGAGTTCGAATCCCCAGCACCCCCACAAAAAGCCAGGTGTGGCTGTGTCCGTGCCTGGAACTCTAGAGCTCTTGAGGAGTGAGACAGAAAGGTCACTATGGTTTGCTGGCTGCCAGCCCACCTCCAGATTAAGACCCTGCCTCAAGAGAATAAGACAGAAAGTGCTAGAGAAGGAGCCCCCATGCCCTGCTCTGGCCACACACACACACACACACACACACACACACACACACACGAACACATGAACACACGCACATGCCCATACATGCACACACACAAAATAAATAAATACCTGAACTCACAACACCTTAAGTACTAGGTAGAAGACTGCCACAGGCAAGCAGTTGGTGATTTTTTTCCACGTGCCCGTTGCTGCCTTATTTAGAGATATAATCTACACATCTAATATATTTACACATTTTAATTAAAATAGTTACATCACTTTCCCCCTCTTTCCCCATTCACTCCCTAAGCCCCTCCCAAATGCCCTCCGTCTAACTCTTTCCATGACCCCACTCCCAAATTCGTAGCCTCTTCTTCCCCAATTATTATGTTACATTTCTTTAAAACGACGTCATTACAGAAGACCTTAGCCCGACTAGACCCTGCATTCTACAGAAGTCATTTTTAGCGACTTAATGGAGTTGTTTCCATCCTCCTGTAGTAAGCAAGGCACAGAGCGGATCCTCAAGCCTCTGGATTAGCTATGTTCCCCAAGTTCCCGGGACAGGCTGGCAAACAAGGCTAGCCACATTCAGGCTAAGAACTAAGAAGCAGGGTCTATGCATGTCATAATCGACAAGCTCAAACTAGCTTAAAGGTCATGAAACGTGACTTACTGGTGTTGACATCGTCTATATAAATGGAAGTGTAGGAGGCAGAAAAGCCCCTGTAGGAATTGGCATAATCTGTAGATAGCACAACTGTCATGGAGTTGGAGGAAGATTCGAAGGTAGGTTGCCCGCGGCCACACAATTGTTCCAGCAGGCCAGATGTGGTGGAGGGGCCATCGTAGAGCGCGATGAAATCAAATCGGCAGTATTCGTCCACTTCTAGGCTAAGAAGGATGGCCTCCGATGTAAAAACCTTTCCAAACCAATTCAGTTCTATTGTCCATCACTCCTTCTGAAGTCATGAAGGATGTGTCCTTACAATGACATCCCAGAGTTATGATAAAGCTTTGTCAGTCCCTTCATGGGACCTCAGAATCTCCAGAAAAATAGCTAACAGCACTGCTGCATGTTTTCCTTTCTACAACGCTTCTCTGAAATGTACCCACATGTGGGGCCTGAGATTTTTTTTTTCCTCCCCAATTTGGTCCCCCAGTTGCTGGGGGTCATACTTACAAGACCTCTTTAAAGCTCAGTTTTATCTTATAGCCTTTCTCCACTTGTATGTGCCACACGCAGTACGCCAGCTCCGGGTGTGGCTGTGGATAATTGGGGCTGGTGAAGGATCCTTCTAAAGCGTCCAGGTAGCCACCACAGTTTGGAAGAGCTGGGAAGAGACAAAGATGGCTGTCGTTTTTCTGTGGTGTAAGGGCTTAACGTGTCCTCCCTGAGTGCCACGCCGCTGTCTTCTCTGTGTGTCATGTCTGAGATTTTCACCTTCCCTTAGCACCACCAGACCTTTTGCCCTCAGTGTACCTGGGAGCACAGCTCTGCCCTGCTGTCAAATGGACCAGACTAAAGATCCGTGGAACTGCAGAACACAGCCACATCCTCAGCGCTAGTACTGGAGGCTCCTCGCCCGCCATCACTGTCCGGTCTCACTGGCTACCAGCACAGGAGCTGCTGTTCTCGACTGCCCTTTCTTAACATGTCTGCTTGAGTTTCAACACAGGGTCCTTCTCTGTTCCTCTCTCCTCTCTCTACCCTAGTCATGCTAGTAGTCAAAGCTCAGCTCAGACGCAACCTTCCTTAGTCCTCCCCTGCCAGTGTAGGCACAGTAGAGGCCAACACTACATGAAGCCTGGAGGTATAAAATACTTTAGGTTGACTGACTCATAGGACCCACGTCAGGTAGAGTCTCCACATCTGGTGTGAGGAGGTGGCCTGGGTCCAGCTCCAGAAGAGCTTGATGTCTCCACCTTGGTGGTTCCTTAGCACAAGATATCAGTGTCAAGATCAGCTCTTCTACGACATCCAGAGTGAAGCTCTCCTCATGAACCTGCTGGCTCACGGCCATGGCATTCTACCTGAGGTAAACTGGAATCGGGGGCTGAGTATGTAGAATCATGTAGCATGACTGTCTAAAAATTGGATCAGCCTCACGCCACATGTGCTCCCATTCTTGTTGTCAGAATCACTCCATCCCCCAGGAACCTAAGGGCCTCAACCCACATTTAATGAATCAGACCAGGGGAGTCTGTCCCTGGCAGATGTCCCAGAGGTCTCGAGTTACTAAACAGGCTGAACAGAGTCTCTCCGTTGGGCTCAGACACAGCACTTGGCAACCTGTAGCTGTCTGATGAGCCAAATCTGCCTCGCCAGAAATCTGGTTAGAGGAAAAGCACCCTGAGCTTCCCCAGAAGCGAAGAATGGGATTTTCAAAGGTGGCCACTGAATCTGCGATTTCTGTACACAGATCTGGAGAAATGCCTTTCCTCCAGACAGGGCTTGAGAGCACGATGTCCCCAGCAGGAGCTGTTGTGACCTGTATTTGCAGAGGACTGTGGGAAGGATGTGTCAAGGACAACTTACAGGTATCAGAAGAGAAGAAGTAGTAGAAGATAAAGACACTTCTTTGGACACTTGTCAAGTCCGTGACGATCTGAAACGTCAGGGAATTGGATGATGATTCAAATACAGGCACGAAGTCATTTTTACTGCAGACTTTCCCTAGCAGAGGCCCGTTGGTGGAGCTTCCATCAAACACCTTAATGTTTTCACTTTCACACCTTCCGTCTGGATCCAACCTGGGAACAGAACGCGCCTGTGGCTGGAGAAGAGCCATTCACAAAGTGGCTTTCAAATTACACTGTCCCCTGTTCGTATTAGCACCACAGTTTATAAAGTGGAGGCAATCTGGCTCATTTAGACCTCTGCCAGACCAGTCATGGGCTTCACCCTTCTTTAACATCAAACCACAACCTTAATGGGCTCAGGAAAGTGAAGTCACTTGCCAGCACCTTATAGTGTGTGAATGCTCAAACACAGGCCTAGCATCCAGGGCTGCAGTCCTCCCTGACTTCCATTACCTCTGTTTGCTGTGCCTCCATGGTGACCAGTTGATACAGAATAGTTCTAATTTAGAACCCAGTCTCACTAATATTTGATATCCAAGCTTGCTGAAAATCAAGTCCTTCTCCATGGCCACCTTCCAGGGAAGCATCCCCCAGCTGCCCCTTCCTCCCCACCACAGGCTCATTCTGAAGGACGGTCCAATGCTCTGCACTGAGCAGGCAGCCCAGGATTTCTATTTTATGCCCATGCTGTCAGGCTCTTTCCAAATGCCCACAGAGGAGCTATGTCTAAGATGGCTTTGAGCCAATGATAATACAAACACAGAGAAGCTGAACTCCCCTTCCACCTTAAGCACTTTCCTGGCTGCATAGCTTTGGACCAGCTATTTAACTGTTTGTTTGACTTCAGACTTCTGTAAAATGAACATCACAGTGTGCTTTTCTTTTTATTTATGTTAAGGTTTTTGTTGTTTTTGTTTTTAGTGTTCTTAGGATGAAGCACCTATCATAGGCTTCATACACAAGAAGTTACCCCAATGAATGTTGTCTTCTTTACACTGAGTTTTGCTCTTACTACAATTCTGCTCTTTCTCTTTAAATATCAAAAAAAAAAAAATGGGGAGAGGTGTAGGTTTCTGATAGCTCTCCCGTTCCAGGAAAATGGTGAGTTGCCTTCTGTGCATTTGACTGAAGGTCAGTAAATTCCTGCTTCTGGGATGTAGAGTCCTGGTTCTCCCAGTGGGGTGTTTGGAACAGCAGCATCAGAGTCACTTGAGAATTTGTTTCTTGTGCAGATTTTCAGGCTCCACCCAATTATTTTTTTTTCATGTGAGAGTGCCTTTATTAAGCTTTACTTTCTAATTTCCATTAGGCATTTCATTTGACAAGTAGGCATGACATTCTAGAAAATATTTCACAACACTCAGAAGGGAAAACCACCGGGAACAGAGCAACTTACTCTGCAGTCATTATGCACATTGAGTAATGCAAGGAGTCACTGAGGGACAGAGACTAAATCATGGCTGGTCCTCTTTACCAAGTAAATATTCTAAACAAGTAGCTACAGTGGAGAGCACGTGATCATGACAGTCACAGAGAGCTTGTACCTAAATCTACCCTTTCAATCTAGGATATAAATTGGGGTCACATATTAGGAGGCTAATGTTTCTTTCAGATTAAGCTACAGATTTTCTATGTGTGACATTAATATTGATGAATCGCTTATCTTTAAGACATTAATAGAAGACCTGGCGGTGGTGGCGAACGCCTTTAATCCCAGCACTCGGGAGGCAGAGCCAGGCAGATCTCTGTGAGTTCGAGGCACCCAATTATTTAAATTAGATAGTATGGACCCCAATGTGACCCAGCGTGTGCACTTTGATGAGCCCTCTTGATGATTCTGGCAGCTACAGAGTAAGAACCACTGAAGTGGGGTAAGATCAGGGGCCCCAGAGCCAGGATCCTGGGATTCCATTCCCTTCCTTTATCTATTATTGGATGGTCCTAGTCCAGAGAATCGCTGAGCTGAGCTTTCTTGTCTACTGAATTGGGTTGCACCTGCTTCAGAGGGGTGTTGAGAAATGAACTAAGGCAGATCTTATGAGATCCTGAGGCTTTGTAGTACAACAGAGGCTAGGATCCACACGGCATAGCAAGGGTATTACAAAACATCTGTGAATGTATGTTTTTAAAGTAAAATTTCAAAAATTGTCAGGGCTGGGCCCCACCCTTGGAGACTGTGATCTAATTGTATAGTGTGCAGCCTAGGATTGGGTTTTTTTTTTTTTTTTGGAAGCTTCTGTGATGACTCTAACGTGGATCAGAGTTTGGAACCAGAGTTTAAGATTTTAAGGTCTACAGTCTAGAACTACACTAGCTGGGTACCAACCTTGATAGTTCTGGGCACTAATTGACTGATCTCAGTAAGTTATCAAGCTCCTTGCATCTGTAACTCAAGCACTGGCCTCACAGTGCCTGTGTGACTCAGATTTTAGCATGCCAGTCTTCAGTGATGAACAGCAACCATAACTATCATCTTTATCGTCATCATAGGGAATACCTTCAGTTTCTGGAAGCTGCTGAGTTCCCCTCCACAGAAAGCTCAACCCCTACCCCAGCATGGCTAGAGTCAGCACCCTCCTTGAGAAACTTGAAGCCTCCACTTACTGGACGTGGGAGAAGATGATTCGGATGCTCCTGTTTTCAGGTCTCTCGATGGTCCAGGTACAGTTCTCATCAGCATTGAGTTCTAGGATCAGGGCTTTGTGGGTCTCTCCCAGATTGGCCCCTCCCAGACTGGCCGTGCATCTTGATCTGCCTGGTAGATACCATAGTTAGCACTGAGGAAAGGAACGGTTCCTGTATCCCCAGAAGACACAGGATTCAACCTCCCACAAGGAATAGGATAGACCTATAAATAGATAGGTGACTCGGCGAAATATTGCAGCTACTGCAAATGAACACACAAGCAATGGGTTTGCCCTTTGTGTCCTGGGGGAGAAATTGTAATTCTTCTACATGTGGTCCATAAAAAGAATATATTAGGGCCTGAAGAAAGACCTATCTAGAATAGATAAAGAGTTCTTACAATTCAATAGTTAAAAGACAAGGCCAGTCTTCCAGTTTACTGTTTTATGGGATTCCTGAGTGTG
Source organism: Peromyscus aztecus (assembly GCA_902168405.1). Taxonomy (NCBI): domain Eukaryota; kingdom Metazoa; phylum Chordata; class Mammalia; order Rodentia; family Cricetidae; genus Peromyscus; species Peromyscus aztecus. The sequence continues at coordinate 16,868 of CABHPQ010164776.1, read as the reverse complement.
AGAACCAGTGGGTCTCTGACTCTTGTGCCTTCTCTTGGGCTCTTTTCCTTCTGTTGGTTTGTCTTGTCCAACTTCAGTGTGATAGTTTTTTTTTCTTATTATATTTTATCGTGTTATTTTTTAAACGAATGAATGAATGGTGAATGAATGAATGAAAATCTAGGGTACTAGAGTAAAGGTTAACAACAGAATTGTCATTTATACCTGCTGGAAGAGGAAAAATCAGTTTTCTCCAACGGAGTGACACTGAGTATATCAGCCACTCCAGGGCAGGCCTTGTGTTCTGGAGCAGTTGACCAATATATAGTAGAGTCCACAGTTTTTTTGTGCTTCTATTTGGTTATAGGTTTTGTTGTTGCTGTTGATGTATTTCGTTTTCTAGGTTTTGTTTTTGTATTGGGTTTTTTGTTTGTTTTTGAGAAAGACCTTAACGTTGGGTGGGTAGGGAGGAGGAGAGGGTCTGGAAGGACTCCAGGGAGGAGAAGAATATGATCAAAATATGTTTAAAGTTAAAAATTGGTTTATATAATAAAAATTATTAGGAAAAAAAAGAAAAATGAGGCCAGTGAGATGGTTCAGTGGGGTAAAGGAGCTTGTTGCCAAGGTTGACAACCCAAATCCAATCCCCAGAACCCACACGGTAGAAGGAGAAAAACCAGTTGCTGAGAGTTGTCCTTTGAACTTCACTTGAGCACTGTAATGTGTGAGGACATATGTGCTTGAGCACACATGATAAATACATGTAAAAAGAAAAAAATAAGAGAACCCAGTGAAAACTGGGAAAAACAAGGTATGGAGGCATATACTTGTAACTGCAGCACTTGGAAGGCTGAGGAAGGAGGCTCCCATGCAAAAAGGCAGCCTGGGATTTGTAGTAAGACCCTACCTCATGAAAACACACACACACACACACACACACACACACACACACACACACACACACTCCAGCAAAGACAAAAATAGATACATTTTGCAAATGAGACTAATGATCAAAACCCCTATGTATTTAGAAACAAACCTTGTTACGTTCTCTTTCACCTGTGACTGATGAATGCCATTTCTGTGTTTACCTAACAATAACTAGTTCTACATTTGTCAGGGAAAGGAAAACAAAGATAACTGAAAAGGGTAGCACAACCCCACCCACCCAGGATCAGCATCCTCGTTAAAACTCTGCTGTGAATCCGCCAGTCCTTTCCTCTCTTCCCTTTTTTCCATTCTAAAAATGTTCCATGCGTCGTTCTAGACTTAAGCACTATCAATATTGTAAAATTGTAGATGTTTTCCCTCTTAATAGAGACCCTTTCTTGTATATGTAATCTTTTAAAATTTATAAGAGTAAGTCTCTGTATTGACTTGCCCTTAAAAAAAATCAGCAACTAAAATTCACATTTTTTAAAATTATGTCAATATCTATTCATGTAGGTATATAGCTTTAGGATTATTTTCCTAAGATATGCTGTTAAAAGTGAAATGACACAGTGAAATTGTGTGTGCCTTTTCTATTTCAATGAACATGGCCACATGGACCTTAAGGAAATGACCACTGAAACAGAAGTCCTTCAGAGAGCACAGAAGTGAGTTATTCTCTGTACTGAGAGCAGATATGAAAGCTTTCTAAGTTTTGGAAGAAGCCTGGTAAAAGCAGGTCTTCCATGTTTGAGTTGAAGAATGTGGTTCAATTTTCTTACCTTCAGCCACCGTGGAATTCAGCTGTGCCCCACAGGAGGCAGCTAAAACGGCCCAAATGAACAACCTTCCAATGACCTCCATCTTTGCAGGGTGCCTCAGGGCCCGCAGGCTTTTATATTTCTCTGAGTTTCATAAGCTTCCTGGCATCTAGGGAAACGTGTCAGTTTGGCCACGCTGGGGGTGATGCTGGTGAGAACTCCACAGCTGTGGGGCTGCATCCTGGCCAGCAGTCTCCCGCATTGCACTCATTCTTCCGCGTCACTTCTCAAAGGGCTGTGGGCCAGCCAGCCCAGTTCTGCACGGGGAGCAGCAGCCACATAGCAGTCCCTCTGGCCTTGGGATTGATCGGCGCTTGAGCCTTGACCCCACCTGTGCAGATCACGAGGGAGGCGGCACCATTGGCTTGAGGCCATGACTTCTCCAGGAATGGAAGTCGTTGGGGTCCGAAGCTCAGCAGGCCAGGGGATAACATGGTACCTGGCGAACTCTGGGCCCAGTTGGGTCCTCAGATGCCTACAGGAGGCTGATCTGAGGGGTAGGAGAGGGACAAAGGATGGGGAGGAAAACACAACGCTGGTCAGGCCTCCCTGCAAAGATTTCTGACCCTGTCCCTCTGCAGATGATAAAGTGGGTGGATTAGAGTCCCTCAGTCACTGAACTTGCAACTCGGAGACAGGACTCCCAGTGTCCACGTGAGACTAGGAAGAAGAGTGTGTGTATGGAAGGGGTTGCTCATTCATTCATCCATTCACTTTTCATTTATTCACTGAGCAAGCTTTCATTGTTTACTGTCCTAGGAGGTGGGAATACAGAACTGAGCACATGACACATAGATTTTACTCTTATGGAACCTGCATTCTAAGTGGGGGAAATAGATAACAAATTAAAAATACATATAGGAGCAAGTGTGTTGAGTGTGCTAAAATGGGGTGATCAGATAGACTGTGGCAAACTTGGGTGGGAAAGGATGCCAATTAAGGAAAAGGAGAGGCATCTTGAGAAGATGAAATGGAAGCAAATACAGAAAGATAATCATTTATCTTACTTGAGGGATTTCTTTAAGATATAAGTGCATGTGTAAAGGCCCTAGGGCAGGAACTTCTCTAGTCTGACTATGTGTAAAGGAGAGGAAAAGGAGAAGGGAGATGGAAGAAAGTCCAGGCAATAGTTGATGGAGACAAACCGTATGGTAGAGAGAAACTCAATCTTGTTCTAACCTCACATGGAACTTTTTAGTGAATGGCCACTTCTAGGTATGGTGGTTTAAATGAGAATGTCCCCATAAGGCTCATGTATTTGAATTCTTGGTCTCCACTCGGTAGAATTGTTTAGGAAGGATTAGGAGGTGTAGCCTTGTTGGAAGAGGTGTGTCATTGGGGGTGGGCTTTGAGGTTTTAAAAGCCCACCCACACCATTCCCAGTTAGCTCTGTCTGCCCTCTGCTTGTGGATCAGATACAAGCTCTCAGCTACTGCTTCAGTACCTGCCTGCCTGCCTGCAGCCATGATCCCTACCATGGTGGTCATCAACTCCCCCTCTGGAACTGTAAGTCCAAATAAATTCTTTCTTCTATAAGTTCCCTCAGTCATGGTGTCACATCACAGCAATAGAAAAGTAATTAAGACACTGGGAATCATCCAGAAGCTCCTTGGAGGTCAAGATGAGGCAAGATCACCTGGAATGAAACCTTCCTGTACCCCTCCACTCTTCTATGTTGCTCAAGAGTCTCTCAAGTCCAGGTTTCCTCATTCAGTCCTGAACTGTGACTTGGGGAGGGGATAATCCTCAACTGTGCCCCCAAGGAATCCATTCCTGGTCAGCTCTGGGTCAGGTGTTAGCCCCATACCCTATACTACAGCAGCAAGGTGACCCAAATGGCACTGAGGAGTGGCTTTCACAAGGAGCTTGGAAACTCCCCAGATCCCTACACAGCCCCGCTTGACTCCTTTCTACACAAGTAGCTACATAAGAGACATGGACATAGTATTTGTGTGGGGTAGTGGGTGGGATACCTGTGTGTGGACCCTTCTAGTTATTAGGAACTGTTCACAATCAGCTCTGTCTGTACATAATCACCCCATTCTGGGTTTTGCCTCAGTTACTCCTTCTTCCCATGACTAGAATCTCCTCCTTCACCTGTCCCTGAGCAACACTGTGTGTGAAGGCTTTGTAGTCACCCTGGAAGGGGAAGAACACCTGGAGTCCAAGTAGGTAGGAAGCTTGCTTTGTGTCATTGCCGTGAGTCAGGATTTCTGTGAGCATGGAAGACCTCCTCTCAATGATGGTCCCTACACAAGTCCCACTCTAAATTAAAGTAACTGATGGCTGGGAGAGGTCTTGGGGCTTCCCAAAGTGCAGGCCAAGTTAAGATGTAATCTGAATCCATTGGTTCTAAAATCCCTGGGAGTGCTCTGACCTACTGCCTATCATGAAAATCCCCCAGGTGCCCTGTCCCACCTGCCTCATGTGCCTTCTAATACCCAAGCTAGACCTAGTCCCTCAGGTAAGGACAAGCTGCCACAGGCCTCCCCATATCAGGTACTCAGCTGCCCACTGGATGAGGTTAGAAGGTACCCAACTGTTCTCCATTCACTAGGACCTTGCTGGTAGACAAAAGAATCAAAGCCAAGTAAAGGATGAAGGCAGTGTTCTGGAAATTCAAGAGAGACAGATTATTTCACCTAGAGAATCTTGGGGCGGTGCCCCTGGGGAGCCTACTACAAAGGTGGGCCTAGAGTGTTCAGTTTCTGAGAGCAGGCATGCCAGCATGGTTCCCGAAGGGCAGCAGGGTCCCCTGCTGCATCCTCCACATTCTTTCCATCCCTAGGAAGCAGGGGCTCTCTGCATTTCCTTTTCTAGTCTTTCTTTAATTCCCTTTTAGTAGGTGGCAGCCCGTCACTAGTTAATAGCTTCTTATATTAACTCTATCTGTGGTGCTCACACGCCAATTAAGGAGAGGAAATTCATGGTGATGACAGGTGAGGCATCTGTGCTAGAAGGGGCTGCAGGAGCACCCGTGGAAAGAACAGACATGCTGGAGGTGCTGGGAGGAAGGGAACCTGGGCTTTTGTCTTGGGTTACAGGCTTTTGGTATAGTTGATTCTTGTCAGCTGAGATGGCACTGGCCAGTGTAAAAGTGATCAAAAGGGGCCACCTGCCTCTGAACAGATGTGCAAGCTGGCTGGTCAGCAGGGGGAGACATCTCAAGTTTGCCTTCTGAACAGATGTGCAATCTGCCTGGTCAGCAGGGGGAGACATCTCAGGTTTGCCTTCTGAACAGATGTGTAATCTGGCTGCTCAGCTGTGGCTAGAGTTTTCCTGCCTGGCCCACGGTCAGGATAAATCTCTTTCACCTGCCAGTCCCACAGCCTCTCAGACCCAACCAAGTAAACACAGAGACTTATATTGCTTACAAACTGTATGGTCGTGGCAGGCTTCTTGTTAACTGTCCTTATATCTTAAATTTATCCATTTCTATAAATCTATACCTTGCCACATGGCTCGTGGCTTACCGGCATCTTTACATGCTGCTTGTCCTGGCGGCAGCAACTCCCTCCGCCTTCCTGTTCTTTTAATTCTCTCTGTTAGTCCCGCCTATACTTCCTGCCTAGCCACTGGCCAATCAGTGTTTTATTAGCAACACATTTGCCATACAGAACATCCCACAGCACTCAGCAGTGGGAGAAATCTCAGGTTTGCCTTCTGAACAGATGTGGAAGCTGGCTGGTCAGCAGGGGGAAACATCTCAGTTTTGCCTTCTGAACAGACGTGCAATCTGGCTGGTCAGCAGGAGAGACATCTCAGGTTTCCCTTCTGAACAGATGTGCAATCTGCCTGGTCAGCAGGGGGAGAAATCTCAGGTTTGCCTGCTCCTGCTAATACACACACCATCTCTCTTTTCTGAAGAAGGGTCTAATGTAACCCAGATTGGCTGAAACTCAGTGTAGTTGATGATGACCTTGAACACACGATCCTCCTGCCTCCACCTGCCAGGTGGGATTGTAGGTGGGCATCATTATGTTCCACATTCCCTTTCTTTAGAAGCCACAAAGATCAACCCATCATTAGACGTCAGACAAGGTAAACTGAGAGATACCCCACCGGGATGTATTCACTCTCTCCCAGTGAGTGATGCCCCGTCAGGACCTTTGACAAGCTGGACTGAGGAGGAACAATCTCTCAGAACCACCCCCATAATCCCAGCTTCCCACACTTAACTGCTGCTCAAGTTAGAAGTGCCCTGAAATCAACTTACTTTTTCCTTCCAGGACTGGAAAAGTGCAGGGCACTTTTATTTTCTAATCTTTTTCCTATTTTTACCAAAACATGTTACATGCCTGCTTGCCCAAGTCTCATAGTGCGTATTGGCATAAGAAGTACAACTAAGAAACATAATAGAGACAGAGACTGTTTTCATTATTGTACATTTATACAAAAGTACATAGATATCATGTCAGATAGTACACAATGACGTAAACACTATAGAAATTGGCTTGAATAAGAAAATATTCTATTAAGAAATTGAAATACTGATCATGAAGATTTCTTTTGATCCACCACTGCCATGTCAGAGTCCTTCACTTATGCCACAAAAGCAAGGTGGCAGGGTGCCAATATCCGCATACATGCCGTAGTCATCACAGCACTGGAAGGTGGGACAAGACTCAGCAGCGATGGGTTTGGCCCGGATGATCTTGTCAAAGGTGACCTTGCCTGCATTGCCTGGATCAGTATCGCTTACAGCACCTGCTTCTTTTGAAGTTCTTAAAAGACACACACAAAACGAGCTTAGAGTTTTCCTTCCCAATGAGCTTCTTACAATCACGAGGGCTATGTGGGGAAGTCCAGGACTGGAGCCCATCACACATGTGACACCACCCTTGGGCTAAAGCTCTCTGCTCCTTTCCCATCTTTTCCTCTCCTACAGTTGCTATGCATGTGAACCCAGGTTGCCACTCCAAGCAAGGGAGGGTGAATTGCACCCCAGCGGCTGCTACAGGCCCGTGAGATGTGGGAATGATGGAGAAGGTGCTACAGTTGGCTGGACTCAGCTCTGGCCTCCACCATCTAGGTCCCTAGGGAGGGACACCATTACTGTAAACAGCCAGCCTCATACTTCAGGCTGTCCCTTCTCTCCCAAACTTCACACATCTCTTGTCTGATTCCCATCCCTGTCAGCAGTCCTCCATGGAGTCTCTGTTCTCTTGGCCCACTTGGATTTTCCCACAGCCACTGAAATGAATGAGGGAACACATGAACTTCCCAGTGAGTGGTAAGAGGTCACTATGGTCATACTCTGTCTGAGTAGGAGACAGCTCATCCCCAAGGCATCCTCTGTGGATTCTCCAGTCTACAGTGCTGAGGATGGAAAAGATGCTCAGTTAGGGTCCTGTTAAACACCTGAAGGCACACTCCCTGAGGCCATGTGTCAGAAAGCAATGTTGGCACACACAGTGTCCAGGCTGAGAGCAGTGGACTTGTAAGCTCACAACCCCCAAGCTAGAAGGAAGCCCTTCAAGCTTCTGTCCCCACCTGCCCCCATCCTATCACACCTGACAGTGGCCCTTGACTTTCCCCTCCAAGTGACCACTGCAGTAAGAAGTGACCCTGCACTGGCAGAGGGCCCAGTGTCCCATTAGATAGCGGTATTGTTCATTCTTACCTAGTTGAATTCAGTGCCTTGGCTATTTTGGTGTAAAGACAGAGGACAACTCCTATCAGTAGAAACATGCCTGCCAGGATCCCACCACCAATGGTGATCATGATTATTGTTCGGAGGTCAAAAGACCTAGACATACCTGGGCAGAGAAGTGCAGACAAGCAGTGAATGTGGTCTCCTTCACACACAGCCTTTAGCAGCCTCCACATACAATAATCAAACACAGATTACATGTACTCAAACACAGATTACATGTAAACCAGAGGGACTCTTTCCAGAGAGGTCTTACCGGACCCAAAGTAGGTAGGAGGGAAATTTTCCATGTAAAAGGAGATTCAAATGTAAAATCTTGAGGCAAGAGAGCTAAAGGACAGGCGGTGGAAAGGCGGACAGGCAGAAATTAATAGACCCTCAAATAATAGAAGGGCCATCCTGGAGCTAGCAGGTGCCTCCTTCCCACATGCCTGGGCCTCCTGAACTATGCTTGTGCTCAGAGTCACAACCAACCCCACCTGGGTGCGAGCTTCAGGGGTCTTGTAGAGGAAAGACTACTTCTAAGCCATAACTTGAAGAATTTGAGAACCTGAACATCTATTTTGCAGATAGTGGATGTTATGGGAGGCAGGAGTGGGGTGGGGTGGGTGATTCAAGTATTGAAAGCTCCTGCTGTCCTTCTAAGACCCAAATCTTCAACATTTCTCATTTGGAATACTCAAGTTCTTTAAACTTAACTCTGACACTCTTCTCAACTAGGGAAATAGACTTTCTGGACACTAAAGCCCACGTGCAGCTTTCTAATATTTCTCAATGCTGGATGAAAGCCAACATTTTTAGAAATACAGTTAGACAACCAAACTAGACCTTGGAAAACAATGCTAAACATGGGTTAACTTCCTAAGAGTTACTGGTTAGGGAGGACCCAGAAGCACCCAAGAAAACAGAGGGTATTGTCAATGCTCTTTGTTGCCTACCATAACTAGATGGCAAGACCTTATTGCTGAAGACACCACACACTTTGGTTGCAGGACAGAGAAATCAGTCTCAAACTGACCAGGAAACTCTCTCCTGATGACTAGTTTTCTGTGCCAGAAGGTATTGTGCAGGCTGCTGGGGGGGGGGGGGAAGGACCAGAGGTCTTACTCAATGCTGGACCCTCATACTACAATACTAATCGGCCAGGCAGTAGGTACTCAATAGCGGCATGAATGGTGTGGGGGCTGGGCTGGGGGAGGTGTAACCAATTACGTTCTGATTGATTTGAGGTCTGCTGCAAATTCATGTCGGTAATTAAATCCTTGTCAAAAACCTTGGCTGGGGAGGTCATGGGCTTTAGGAGGGAACCCACTACTCATATTTTACTACACAGTCATGTTGTCAAACTGCCTTTTAATATTTATGTTTATACTGATAGGTCAATGCTGGTCTCAGCTTTGGTCAGAGAAGCTTCTGTTTTTGCAGTGGGCAATAGTTAATGCTCATACTCATATCTGGTCAAAGTGCTAAGATTACCTGACTGTGAGTACTAAGGCATAGATGAGACATATATTATCAGCCTTAGATCTCTGACACTAAGGCTCAGGAAACACTGTGGAAGAGGGAGCAGAAAGAATATAAGAGCCAAAGGGTGTGGAGTGAGGAGTGCTGTGTCATGCTTTCTCGAGGCCATGGTTCAGAGCAGCTGTGATTACCTACAAAAGATCAAGTCAATTACAATTTCAGCATATATAGGGGAGGGCCTCCTGAGGCCCCACCCCTAGGCAGCCTATTGGGGGTTGTTGGGAGAGGAAGACTCCATTTTCTTCCACTAAGAACTTGTCCATGCCATGGTGGACGGTTCCACACCCGTGTGCGTATTGGCAGCACTTACTGGACTCAGTAGATTATTAAAAAAATTTTATAAGATGATATAAGAGTAGGAAAGAGATGTCAGGAAGCTTTCTGGGGCAGTGAGGCGGGAAGGGTAGATATGATCAAGATACACTGTATACATATGCGACATGTGAAATTTTCAAAGAATAAAAATGTTACTTAAAACAGAAAGAAAACTGTAATTACTGAGGTCTAAGTTTGAAGAACTTACTTTCAGAAGTGTGGCTTGCTGGAACGGACAGCCATTGTTAGCTCTTACATCTCCCTATTCTGGGACACATCTGTGTGACATCAACTCTCTGGAGACTGGCTTTCTTTCCCAGAGTTCTGAATTCCATTCCATGCTCAAATAAACCTCAGCGCAGATTTCCCAAACACATCGGAACACGTGTAACTCTTGGTTTTCCTCTTCAGATTTTATTTCTCCCAGAGAAACTTAGAATTTGACTGCTAATCAAAAGTAAATTTGGGGTTTCAAAACAGAAGCAAAACAAAGCAAAGCAAACAAACAAAAAATAAGGTGAGGAGGCCAATGTCTTAAAATGCTCATTTTACTAAATGAAAACTCTCGATGCCAGGCATGGAATACTTAGTCAAAGAGACACACTCTTGGTTGGCCACCGTAACTGGATGGCAAAACTCTACAGCTGGAAGACGCCACATGCTTCAGTTTGCAGGACATAGAGAAATCAAGCTGGAACTGACAGGGAAACTTTCCTCCTGCTGGGTAGCTTGCAAGTTCCAGGAGGTGTTTTGTTGGCCTCTGGGGTAGAAAAAAGATCACTGAACCCGCATACTACAATACTAACCTGCTGGGCAAGACACGCCCACTAGAGCAGTAGTGGCGTGACTGGTATGGGGAGGGAGGTAACCCACTGCTTTCTGATCACATTGGAGGTCTGTTGCACAGCGGGAACTATGCCTGGTACTATAAACCTGATCAAAACAAAGAAAAACCTTGGCTACTGTCCCAGTGTGCTTTCCTGTGGCTGTGCTAAAGCATTGACTAAAAGCAGCTTGAGAGAGAAAAGCATTTACTTAGCTTATAGGCTATATACAGTCCATCATCAAGGGAAACCAAGGAAGGAACTCAAGGCATAAACTTGGAGGCAGGAACCGAAGCAGAGGCCGTGGGAGAATACTTCTTACCAGCTTGTTCCCCATGGCTCACTCAGCTTGCTCTTTCATAAAACTCAAGACCACCTGCTGGTAGGTGGCACAGCCCACAGTGGGATGACTCCTCCCACATCAATCATTAATCAAGAATATGCCCCTACAGACTTGCCTACAGGCCAATTTGATGGAGGCATTTTCTCAACTGATAGTCCCTCTTCTCAGATGACTCTAGCTAGCTGACAAAAAATAAAGGAAGAGCTGAGTGACAATTATACCTAGTGTATACACTAATGACATGACCACTCTGTGGTATAATTAAGGAGAAGGTTTTTTATTGTAGATGAGAGAGAACAGCCAGTGGCATCTAGAAGCGTCCAGAGCAGAGGGAAAGAAGTAGACTGCACATGGCCTGTAACAGATTGGACCTGGCCATGAGAGAAGCAGTAGCAGAGAAGGAAGAGAGAGAAAGGGGAACATAGAGAGAGGGAGAATGTGGGAGAGCAGAGAGAGGGAGAGGAGGGAGATGGAGAGAGGACAACAAAGAGACTGAGCATAGATGAAATAGCAGAGCCATAAGGAGAATGAGTAGCTGGGGGGAGAGAAGCCTGTGGGCTGGGGGAGTTTAGGGTGGGGGAGGAGGGGAGAAGAGCGAGGATGCTAGCATGAACTTTGAAATGTGTAACAGGTACTTGTGATACTTGTGAGGGAGCCTGGGGCCAGCATGGGCTTTGATATGCTAATAGGCACCACAGCTAGCCATTTGTCCTTTCTGTCTTTTGGAAATTTGGGGAAATGGAGTTTTCTTTGAACTTGACAAAGAGATTCCCAAACACCATGGACTTTGGAAAGATCTGACATATTCCTGGGAGTCTAGAAGACCATGCACCATTTAAAGCTGTGTGCCTAAGAAGACTAGAAACACACCTAGAAAAGTATGAGTTAGTCTTAAGATACTGCATCTGATCTGAAGGATGTTAGAGGCTCTTCCTAAGAAAGAGGAGAGGCCTGAGACATAGTTCTCAGCTGTTTGCCTCTGTGTTGTAAGCATGGCTCACAGTTATCCTGAGCCCCTCAGCAAAGACTGGAAGATTTTTGTTATTGTTCTTGTTCCAGGAATTTAAAGAAATTTTTGCCTAATTATTAATTGTCTCTGGGCAAATCAGTGTCCACATACAACAAAGGGCACAGATGTTAGAGAATCAAGTGGGGAAAGTCACTCAAGAAACTACATGACTGCAACAAGAAGCAATAGCAGTCTTGGGAGACAGAAGACTAATTTTCAAAGACACCATGTTGTACCATTTAAAATATTTAGTTTTCTGGGCTGGAGAGATGGCGCATAGGTTAAGAGCATTGGCTGCTCTTCCAGAGGTCCTGAGTACTATTTCCAGCAACCACATGGTGGCTCACAACCATCTATAATGAGATCTGGTGCCGTCTTCTGGCCTGCAGACATACTGTATACATAATAAATAAATAAACCTTTAAAAAAATAAAAAATAGGATATCTAGTTTCAAAAATGACTGTAAAGCATGGTAAAATAGGACCTACAAAAGATAGAACAATCAATCAAAATGTTAATTGAAAAGGTCCTGATTTTGATCCTACTTAGCCAAAGATTTAATTCAGTCATTTTAAAATATGTTCAAAGAAAGCCATGTCTAAGGAACTAAGAGAAAGTATGTTATCGTAAAGAATATTAATAAAAAGAAAACTACTGTGAAGAGTCAGGTAGAAATTACAGAGTTGGAAACTATAATAAATAAAATGAAAATGTCACTAGTGGAGCTCAATATTGAATTTGAGCAGACAGAAGAATCCATGAACTTGGAGATGGGCCAACTGAGGTTATCCAGAAAAAGGGACAGGTGGGTAGAAATGAATCCAGGGCTTTCAGTTTTTCCTCCAAATGTGTAAAGAAAAGAAAAAAGAAAAAGAAAAAGACAATTACTAGTTTTAAATACTTTACATTGGATTGGATTGTTTTATGTTGTATACAAATTATAAATATTGAAATTAATATTGTTAGGAAATGCTATATGTATATTCCTAATTGTACTTCTACCGTTCATTTAACAAAATAATGCAAACTGCTGATTCTTGAATGTTATTGTTACCAACTATTAGGATATAAAGAAATGAAAGTTAGTGGTTAGACATTATAAGAAAACTTGTAGTCATATTAGGTATGTTTTCAAGATAGAGCAGATACATTTTGGATAGACAGGTCATCTTCAAACCCTTCGGAGATCTACAGAATATGGCATTTAAAATGTTTTAATAACTTAGAAAATTTTTCTTTTTGTTATGACTATGAGACATGTCGGCTCCTGGCAATACCAATCTACCTCAGAGAGAATATGGGCATTGAAGAAACTGCATATGGAGTTAACTTTCATTGTGGCAAAAGTTGGCCACTGGACAACAAAGTATCCTTGAATCTACTGCTGACAACAGGACAAAATGGACAGACAGAAATGAAACAAAGGACTACCGATTCTTGCCAAAGTAAGTGTGGTTATGGCTTTATCAAAAGGCATCTTCTGAGGCCAGGACAATATGGCACCATCCCTGAAGTGGCCTTTGCAATCCAGAAAAGGTACAGTGCCCTTTCCTTCGAAGGCAGCTGAACAGGCAGTGGGCCGATGGCTTCTGATGTGCAATGGAACAGCAGCTGAAACAGTCATTCTTGAAGAGTAACTAAGCTCACGCCTCTCAATAGCAGACTGACATTTAATAGAGGGATGTGGAGAAGAACGGGATGCTGAGATGAAGCCACACATACATGGTCAAGAAGGATGGATAGTTGAATTAAAAAAACCATCAACAATTTCTAGAATTTAAAATCCTGAATCATGACATGACACTAGTGGAATTCAGGTGTTTCTGGTACATGGACTGCTCTCACCCAAGGTGAGGTTGAACTGTTGACCTTGTGTACGTCCTACTTCACAAATGAGTCTGTCAGATATGCTAAGCCTATAGGCTGAAGATGATGCCCCAACACTGCGGAGAAACCTCAGGTGACTGTCCAGGCGACTGGCTGTTTCTGTCAACTCACAAATTTTTGGAAGTTGCTTGCATGCACTTCCTGTTTTTATTTTTGTTAGGTAATGTTATTTCCTTCTTGGGTCTCTGAAGGAGTTGAAGATTATTTAGTTATAGTTGAAGATTAATTAGGATAGAAAGTGAATAAGATACAATAGGATAGATAATAGAATTATTTTCCCTGAATTTGTTAAATGTAAACAGACTAGATATTGTTTAGGTAGTTATTACTTGTATATATTGTATATAGTTATTGTACTTCTGTATATAGTTTTTCTTATGTTAGTTATAAGCGTTTTTCTTTTTTTCTTTTATTAAAATAGAAAAGGGGAGATATGGTGATATTTTCTTTTGTACCAAAATGTTATATGTTAATAAATAAAGTTGCCTAGGGGTCAGAGCTATCAGCAAGCCATAGCCAGAGTCTGGTGTGGTGGCGCACACCTTTAATCCCAGAACTCAGCAGGCAGAGCTAGATAGATCTCTGTGTGTTCAAGGATATAGCTAGTATTGGAGACACAGGCTCCAATGTGTGTCTGGAGGTCTGTATAAATAAGCAGTGACGAGGCAGTCAGGTGGTTGGGTTTACGACCAATGAGAAGGCAGAACAGAATTCTATTTAAAGACGAACACACAGGAAATACCTCCCTTTTTCTCGGAGAGGTTGCTTTGGCGAAAGAGGCTAGCCAGCGGCAAGCGGGTAAGGCTCTTAGCTCTGACCTCTTGGGTTTTTCTCTTTACCTTGGCTTTGTGTTTCTTCTTTAATACATCTACAGTCACTAGTGGAGCTCAATATTGAATTTGAGCAGACAGAAGAATCCATGAACTTGGAGATGGGCCAACTGAGGTTATCCAGAAAAAGGGACAGGTAGGTAGAAATGAATCCAGGGCTTTCAGTTTTTCCTCCAAATGTGTGAAGAGCTTAAGTCATCCTTCTGCTCACAACAAGAAGCTGAGTAAACTGAAAATCAACAGCTCTATAGAAGTCAGCTAGAGAACGGAGGTCAGGACGGAGGGCCAGTCCATAACCCATCCAGACAGGTGAATACAGAGAACACAGCTCACCAGCAGCAGTAAGAATCCAAATGATCATTACCGTATTTCCTGGAGCGAGGGGTGGGCTAGCTACAGAGTGTGGATCCTGGATGCCCAGTCTGAAAGTGGGAAAGATGTATAGTTTTTGCCATTGTATGTTGGAAGTATATATATATATATATTTTAATTTTATAGGGTTGATAGTTAAAAGGTTGCTTTGAGTCTCAGGGCTTTGGATTTTTTTAAAAAATATTATATACATGATATAATTTTTAAATTATATATACATAAATTTTTCTTTTACTTTCAGCCGAGATGCGTACTTGGATGTCTATGTCCCTAGGTGACAGGTGGAACATTAGGCTCAAAAGGAAGGGACGCAGGTAACTTGATCCAGCTGGAAACTGAACTTACTCATCAGAGAAATACTTCTTCCTGGTAAGAATCTGACTTCTGAATAAAGCCTCAAACAAAAGTAATCCCAGTAGAAGGTACGGATCTTTCTCTTAGGTCACCTTAGATTTTAAAGAAAAAAAAAAAACCATACAATACAAACCTGCCTAAAATAGGTATTCTCTTTACTTTCGTTTTTTTGCAGCTGTTTGACCATGAGGTAGGAGACTCTGCCAGTGTCGCTGAGTGTGGACTTGAGTCCTAGTGACCTGCTTTGCATTATTTCACTGTATAGCTGAAACACAGCCAGTCATCTATAGCTTTAAATAGAAGGGTGTTTAAAACCTTGATCCAGCATGCTCTTTTTAAATAATTGAAACAGTTAACCAGTTTTTGATTGGCAGACTCTCAAAGGTTAGATTTTAAGGGACCCAAAATAGTATTTATATTTCTTGGAGCTAAAATATGCCTAGATATGGGACAGAATTCAGAATTCTCAGAAAGGGAGCTGATGTCACACAGGTTGTCTTGGAGCTGGTGCATTCCAGCAGCACTAGCAGTCCTTAGGCCACCAACAGCAGAGCACACCAGCCTGAATCTTAATTGCTCTAACAGGGTCAGTTAGATCCTTCTTTCTCAAATCACAGGTTTGAGAAACTGCAGGTTTCTGAAGCATCCTATCTCTGAAACTTTTTTTTTCTGTTTATTTTGAGAGGGGTGTGTGTGTGTGTGTGTGTGTGTGTGTGTGTGTGTGTGTGTTAAATAATTGTCCTTAGTTCAGTGCTGGACAGCTTGACTTTGGTAAGTATGTTTTGCAGTCAGATTGTTTTCTATCTTCTCTGGGCTTTCTGCTCCCCAGTTTTAGATATAAGACTAATCATATTGCTTATTCCAGAAAAAGGGACTCTGTGGGAGGATTAAGTGTTTAGTAGGGAGACACATAGTCTGTTAGAAGACAGAATGAAGCACAAGAGACTCCTGAGAAAGTTGGTTCATGGTCTGAGCATGCCTCTGTTTCAGCCTCAGTAAGGGGTTGGCTGGATGCATTCAGAATCTTTTTAGCCCTGAGACAGCATAACCTAGTTTGTTTATTTGTGGGGTTCCCCCCACCACCACTAAAAAAACTACTTTCAAAATAGGTATGTACATTCTTAGCAGGTTGGGGCAATAATGTTTAGAAGAGTCATTCTCTCGGTCCATAAGACAGATCTAACTCAATGTACTCGCTGGAGTGAATTCTGAGTCAGTTCTGACTCAGTAAGCACATTTCGGGAGGCATGTAGGAGGCTCCAATGCAGTCTTGTTCATTCTACAAGGACTCCTCACTGCCTGTGAAAAGTAAATACTCTTTCTACTGTCCTCCTCACTTCCTGATATCTGGATTTTACATCGGAGTCTTTTCAACCAAAATTAAACCCTCTTACCCACTTGAGGTCAGTATGGACCTCCCTGGACAGAGTTCCTTCTACTTACATGCATAAAGTTCTGTGTTCGGGTCCTTTCTTCTTCACCGGGTGATGGTATGTGGGGCAGCGGTGGCCGGGTGGCTGTTTAATTTGTGAATGAAGCCACCTTCACTGCCTGAACTTCTCTGCTAGGTGTGGAAGATGTTCGACCTGAGGACAAAGATCATGATGGGCCTCGCTAGCGGTATGCTGATTACTGCAATTATGCTGATATCCGTTGTCTTTTGTCTTTACATGAAAATAGCCAAGGCACTAAAGTAAGTCACGTGAGTAGGAGTGAACACTTCTTCTCCAATGGGACACTGGGCCCTCTGCCAGT
Source organism: Peromyscus aztecus (assembly GCA_902168405.1). Lineage (NCBI taxonomy): Eukaryota > Metazoa > Chordata > Mammalia > Rodentia > Cricetidae > Peromyscus > Peromyscus aztecus. The sequence continues at coordinate 271 of CABHPQ010164776.1, read as the reverse complement.
GCAGGGTCACTTCTTACTGCAGTGGTCACTTGGAGGGGAAAGTTAAGGGCCACTGTCAGGTGTGAGAGGATGGGGGCAGGGGGGACAGAAGCTTGAAGGGCTTCCTTCTAGCTTGGGGGTTGTGAGCTTACAAGTCCACTGCTCTCAGCCTGGACACTGTGTGTGCCAACATTGCTTTCTGTCACGTGGCTTCAGGGAGTGTGCCTTCAGGTGTTTAACAGGACCCTGACTGAGCATCTTTTCCATCCTCTTACGATCATGCAGAGGATGC
>CABHPQ010164774.1:0-18472 GCA_902168405.1 Peromyscus aztecus | reverse complement strand
GATTGATAGATAGATTAGACTGACTGATGGCAAAGGACTGGAATCCCAGCACTTGGGAGACTGAGGCAGGAAGAATGTGATAGGTTCAAGGCCAGCCTGGGCTATACAGTGAGACCTTCTCGAAACAACAAAATTGAGAATAATAAAAATGATGAGACTTTCTTTGAAATTCCCAGGAATCCCTATCCACTAGCCCTGGAGATCTTCCCTCAGTAGCCCCCTTTTCCAGAAGCACCTGAGGCACCCAAACACCCCAACAGAGCATCTTTGGGCTGCGAACCCGATCTTATCCTCTCAGAGATGAGGAAAACAGGCCCACAGAAGTAAAGGATGCCAAGCTTTTGATGTCGGCTGCCTCAGAAAGGGAGGAAATTGAGTCCAGTTCTCAGAAAGAGGCAATGGTTACCAGGGAAAACAGCGGCTCTCCCTCCCTCCCGCCTCTGCAGAAGCCAGTGTGTGAACATTCTTTTTTCACACAGCCAACACAGACCGCAACGGGGAAACTAAGGCTCAAAGGTCCAAGATCTGATTCAGACCACACAGCCAAGAAATGGCTCCTGCTTGGTCTCTGGGGTACTGCCCAGAGCTCTCTGCTTCCTGCTGTCTATTTCTGGGTCCAAGATGAGGAAAATGCCCAATACCCCTCAGTTCCAGACAGTTCACAGAGACAACATCGATAAAGGGCAATTCTAGAAAGATCTTCGATGCTCCTGATAGACCACAAGTGAGTGTTATCAGTCCCCCCCTCACTTGTTTTATTTTGCTTCCTAATCAGTTTTATTTTACTCTGTTTAGGGGTTTTGAGACAGTGTCTTGCTACATAGCCCAAGGTGGCCTCAAACCCAAGGCAATTCTGCCTTAACCTCCTTCCTGAGAATTGAGACTACAGGTCTGAGCCACCCTACCCAGCTGTTGGAGGTTTTCTTCAGACAGTGTTATTATGAGGTCCAGCCTGGCCACACAGGCTATTTAGCAAGACCCCCATCTCAGCCGGCCATGGTGACACATGTCTGTAATCCCAGGACTTGAAAGGCAAGGAGATTTGGAGCTCAAGGTCAGCCTGCGAAACACGAGACCCCACCACAACCAATCAGATGTATCTCAATTAGTAAAGTTCGATCCCCAGTACTGTGGTGGCATGAGTCTGTAATCCAAGTCAGGGTTCAGGAGGATCAGTAATTCATCAGGGCCATCCAACATAGCAAGTTTGAGGCTGGCCTTGATTACAACAGACCCTGCCTCAAAAAACAAAAACAAACCCCTCTCTCAAAACAAATGAACAGAAACAAAAAATTTAAATGCAGAGAACAGAGCTTTAATCTCCACAGAAATCTCAGTTAAAGGGATAGAATCCTGCTTTGGGGTAGCTGTGAGCTCCCACATCTGCTCTTGGATGCTAGAAATCACTGCCCAGACATGCCCCGTCTTCCTCTTCTGATTTAGCTGACCTAAGGAGGACAGGCCTCCTCCTCTATGGTGGGGGTTGGAAGTCTGAGAAGGGCGTGGGGGCACCCTTCCAACCCCCTGGACAGCCTGGCTCTGGATTGAAGCCAGGACTAGAATCAGGTCCTCAGGACCACTCCCACAACACCCCAGCTCCTGAACCATCCATCCCCTTCCTGTATGCAGGTCGGCCCAGAGCTGGGCTGTCATGGGCCAGCACAGGACGTCCAGCTGCTCAAATCCCTTTGGCCTCCTGGGCATTTCAGATAGACGTGACATTGTCTGTCTGTTTACTTTGGGAGAAAACAGTTTTAATAAAGGCTTGTAGTGAATTGCTGAGCGCTGTGACCTCCTGTGCCTTTGTCCTGTTGACGTTGGGGAGATTTTTAAAATAACTTCTGGCTTCCCGGAGGAGCACCACAAAAGTACTCAACAAATATTTATTAAGTCTAGGACTGCTCGGGCTTTCTAACAAACAGGCTTAGCCTTGCACTTGAATGTATAGTCAGGCACACGGTTGGAGGATCCCTTTATCCCCTAAAAGGGCAAAGGGGCAAAATCACATGCACAGAACCTGACCCCCGGGCACACACAGACGCATGCAGTCTTCAAAAAGTATTCTTCACCCATACATGCCACAAGATACATGCCATCTTATAGTCTGCTGCCAGGAACTTGGGCTTGCAGGGTGGGGCATCCCCAGGCTATCTGGGGTCTCTGTCTCCTTCCATGCCCTTCCTCAGCCCACAGTAGGTAGTGTGTGCCATCAGCATCCCCACCTCCCTGCGTGAAGCAGCCCCACCTCTCCAGTTCCAGGGCTGGACATGTCAAGACATGTTCCTGAAGGCCAGAGAGCTAGTCCCGACCCACCACAGCCCGCTGCTCAGATTCATTGCTGGTCTCAGAGAGAGGACAGCCAGGGATATAACCTTGCAGGACCCTCTGGGACTCGTAGAAAGGAAATGTGAGCGTAAGGCTGGGAGAGGATGTAAGGAAGGTTTCATGTTAGCTGCTGCAGCTACTCAGGGAGAGAGAGGAAGTGGGGGACCATATCACCATTTCTCAGAAAAGGAATGGGGAGTCCCAAACAGGGACAGTCAGATTTCAGAAGAATTCACCTCCACACAGACTCCCAAGAAGTGCGACCCCAAAACAAAGACATTACAGAAAGTAGCCAAAGAGCCAGTGTCCAAGCAGAGAGTATCAGATCCCTGGAACCCCCAAGGCAGAACTGATGCTTCTAAAACATGGCCAGTCTCCCACAACTGGAGTTCTAGCATTAGAAATTTATTCCACTGGGGCTCGGTTGGTAAAGTTGCTTGCTTTGCAAGTGTGGAACCTGAGTTCGATCCCCAGCACCCACAGGAAAGGGTCAGGCCTGGTCATATGCTCTTGTAATCCCAGCACCGAGGAGCTGGAGGCAGGAGGCTTGCTGGGACTCCCTGGCTAGCTGCCTAGTCTTGTCAGCGATCTCCAGGCTGGTATCAGACTCTCAAAAACCAAGATGGCAGGCAGGTCGGCCAGCAGGATGGTTCTGTGAATGTCTTAGGATTTCTGTTGCTGAGAGAAAACACTGACCAAAAGCAACTTGGAGAAGAAAGGGTGTGTTTCGTCTCACACTTGCAGGTCACAGACCATCACTGAGGGAAGGGGCGGGGCAGGAACGTGGGGGCAGGAGCTGTAGCAGGGACATGGGAGGAACACTGATGATTGACTTGCTCTCACTCAGCTTGTTTTTTTTATATAACTCAGGATCACTTGTCCTGGGGTGGCACCACCCACAGTGAGCTGTGCCCTCCCACATCAATCATTAACCAAGAAAAAAATGCCCCACAGACTTGCCTTGAGACCAACCTGTCAGAGGCCATTCGTCAGCTGAGGCTCTTTCATCCCAGGCGACTCCAGTTTGTGTCAAGATGGAAAACAAACAAACAAACAACCCTATCACAGGTTACTTCTCAGTTGTTTATCCCAAATAAGTCGTGGGACACTCTGCTCCACTGTGGGACACTGCTCCATATGGTCTTTCAGAGATCCAGGCTTCAGGCTGACCGCAGCTCCACCATACTGTAGTGACACCATCAGACTGTGAGTCCTTGCTTTTGCCCTAACTGTAGAGGACAAGAAAGCTGGAGGCTGGCTTCATTGGTGGGAGTCAGTCACGTGATCTTGTCTAATCTGCAGTGGGAGGGCATTGTTGTCTAGGCCACGCGTGGTACAATGATGGCTTTGTTTATTTGTTTGTTTACTTTTGATTTTCTGAGACAGGGTTTCTCTGTGTAGCCTTGGCTGTCCTAGAACTCACTCTAGAGACCCGGCTGGCCTTGAACTCAGAGTTTTGCCTGCCTCTGCCTCCCAAGTGCTGGGATTACAGGTACGCACCACCACTGCCCAGTCAATGATTGCTTTAAATAGTTACACCTAAGAGCCCATTGCAGCATGGGAAAGACGGACTGACAGTGCAGCCTACTTTCTAGTCTGAGCAGTAAAAGCTCACGGTATTACTTCTGTGTCGATATGATGAATCGATGTATGAGTAAATGAACAGGAGTGTGCAGAGGCCTTGAAGCTAAAAACGGGCCTGACGTTTTTATGGCATGGGCTTCCGGTGGAGGACGCTAGGTCTCACAGGTACAAAGATGAATAAAACATGGATCTCTTCATGGGGCTTGCTTCCAGGGTGCAGCAGCAGGAACAGGAAAAAAAAGAAAGAAAGAAAAAAAAAAGCAGACTAGGGAGCAAGGGGGAGCTCTATGGAGGCCCCACCTCAGAAGGGTGTGCAGGCTGGTTTGAGTGAGAATGGCCCCATAGGTTCACATGTTTGAATACTTGGTCCTCAGCTGGGGGAACTGTTTGGGAAGGATTAGGAGGCGTGGCCTTGTTGGAGGAGGTGTCTACTGTGTGCCAGCTGTGAGGTCTTTAAGAGTACACACCATTCCCTGTTAGCTCTCTCTGTCTGTCTCATGATTATGTCTCAAAATGTGAGTTCTCAGCTGCTGCTCCAAGTCCATGCCCACCTACCTGCCTGCTGTCACAGTTCCTGCCATGATGGTCGTGGACTCACCCTCTGAAAACGGTAAGCCCCCTAAATTTCTCTTCTAGAAGTTGCCTTGGCCATGGTGTCTTATCACAGAGACAGAAAGGTAACCGAGGAAGGCATGCAGGAAGGGCGAGCAGGGTCAGTGGGATTTGACAGAGAGTAGATGAGAGGTGGGGAAAGTTGGTCAGGAAGCCTGGGTCCAGGAAGAAGGAACGGTATGTGGACAGGTTAGGAGGCAAGGAGTGGCGTGCTCTTCAATCCTCACCTCCATTAGTCCCTAAAGGATTGCCACAGGTTTCCCAAAGCTCCTGGTTCCCCGCAGAGGCTGCAGGAGGCTGGCTGAGCTCAGTCTCTCTTCAGGACTTGCCTCAGAGAAGAACGCTTTCTGCCTAGGGTCTGTCTGCATCCAAGGTGCACCCAGAAGACTGATAGGATGCAACGTCTAGCCTGCTGAACCAGCTCCAGTGCTCCAGGGAGGGCCAGCTGAGCCTCTCTTGGGCTCCTGGGGTCCATCAGAGCCCATCTCTTCTCTCTGCCTAACCCGATTCTCTTTATACCCAGAGAGGTGTGCACAGTGCAAATGCAACACCCCCCTCCCCTGCCCATGTCCAACCAGTCAGAAGTTTAAGTGATTGGTGGCTCCAAGGGACCCTCTCTCTGGGAGTATCTATACACCAGAAATAACAATAATGTTTCCGGAGAGACTCCTGTGTGCCTGACTTGGCTCTTGGCCTGTATGGCCTTACTTAATGAAGACTGAAATTTATGCCAACGAAATCAACTTCTTTTGTTGTTGTTTTTCTTGTATGTATATGTGTATGTTCCTCTGTGCCACTGTGCCTGGTTTCTGCTTGTGTTTCCATATATATATGTAGTAGAATATTATTTTAAGGTGTGTTACTTTTGTTTATGTTGCATTTGTTTAACTCTGTGAAGAGGTATTACCGTGCCTGTCTAAAACACCTGATGGTCTAATGAAGAACTGAACGGCCAATAGCAAGGCAGGAGAAAGGATAGGCGGGGCTGGCAGGCAGAGAGAATGTAGAGAGAAGGAGGGGGACTCCAGGGGCCAGCCACCCAGCTACACAACCAGCAAGCCACAGAGTAAGAGTAAGATTTACGGAAGTAAGAGAACGGGAAAAGCCCTGAGGCAAAAGGTAGATGGGATAATTTAAGATAAGGAAAAGCTGGCTAGAAACTAAGCCAAGCTAAGGCCGGGCATTCATAATTAAGAATAAGCCTCCGTGTGTGATTTTTTGGGGGAGCTGGGTGGTGGGCCCCCCCAACAAAGTAAAAAACCAAAAACAAATATATATATATATAAAATCTATTTTGTGTGTGTGTGAGTGTGTGTGTACATGCATGTGGATGCATGTGTTCCAGGGGGTGCTTGTGGATGTTGGAGGAATCAGTCTTCTCCTACCAGATGGGTCCTGGGGTTGGAACTCAGTCAGGTTTGATGGCAAATGTCTTTACCCACTGTGCTGGCCAGTTACTGCCTCTGTTTCCTGAGTGCTGAGATTAAAAGTGAGCACCACTCGGGCAGTGGTGACATGCGCCTTTAACCCCAGCACTCGGGAGGCAGAGGCAGGTGGATCTCTGTGAGTTCGAGGCCAGCCTGGTCTACAGAGTGAGATCCAGGACAGCCAGGGCTACACAGAAAACCCTGCCTCAACAACAACAACAACAACAACAACAACAGTGAGCAGCACTCCCCCCGGCCCTCACCATGTCCTTCTGTCTCCTTGTTTGTTGTGGTGTGAGGATCAAACCCACACCAATGGGCTCTAATGTGGTTTCTTAGGTAGAAACACATAATTTAAATGTGGCTCAGTCATTTTTGTTTTTAAAATATCTAATTATAGACTGAAGATGTAGCTCAGTCAATAGAGTTTGTCTGGCACATACAAAGCCCTGGGATCCATGCCAACATTGTATAACCGGGTGTGGTGGCACACACCTGTCATCCCAGCACCAGGAGGCAGAGGCAGGAGGTTCAGAAGTTCAAGGTTTGGGGGCTAGAGAGATTGCTTAGCAGTTAGGATTATAAGTGGTGGTCTTGCAGAGGACCTGAATTCAGTTCCCAGAATCCTCATTGGGTAGCTTACAAAAACCTGTAACTCCAGATCCAGGGGATCTGATGCCCCCTTCTGGACTCCTTAGGCACCTGCACTCACACGCACAAGCCTCACACACATACACACATAATTAAAAACTCAATCTTTAGAAGAAAGAAAGAGCCGGGCGTTGGTGGCACACGCCTTTAATCCCAGCACTCGGGAGGCAGAGGCAGGCGGATCTCTGTGAGTTCGAGGCCAGCCTGGGCTACCAAGTGAGCTCCAGGAAAGGCGCAAAGCTACACAGAGAAACCCTGTCTCGAAAAACCAAAAAAAAAAAAGAAGAAAGAAAGAAATTGAAAGTCATCCTTAGTTACATATTGAGTTGGAAGCCACCCTGAGCTACATGAGATCCCGTTTCAACTGAACAAAGAGCCCTCAAGACACCCTCCATCAAGACCAGCTTTCTGATGACCCCCAAGGAGAGGACTTGGCATTCTTTACTGTTTTTCTTCCCTGACAATTTCTTCTAAAGCCCTTCCCAAGACAAGCCCCAGCACACACCACCAAAGTGCTAAGGATTCGGGGTTCAGAGCCTCTGACTGCGCATTGGGCAATGGCCTCAGAAGTTCCAGACCACTGTCTCCCTTCCACCAGGACAGGTGCTGCAGAAGACAGGGAAAGCTTTGGCTGTGACTCAGGCAGGGGTCAGGGCATGTCCATGTCTCTGCTGTGGTTCCACCCCTTCCTCCTTCTTCTATCAGCTGCTCATCTTTGTCTTTGCCCTAAGGTGGCTCTGGGTTCCTCTGGGGTCACCCTGGAATGCAGCGGCAGCTACTCTAAGCCCCAGCGACAGTGACCCCACTATGGCTGCGGAGCCAGGAGTGGTGTGGTGTCCTCTGTCCTTCTTCTGTGGCTTCTTAGAGACCTGCACTTGTGGGGAGGGGACCAGCTGCCAGGTCTCCTCCTGGAAACATCCAAGCGGCTTAGGACAGGGCTAAGGAAGAGCCGGCAGCGGGTGGGTGGGGCGTGGAGTGGAGCCTGTGAAACAGACAGACCGAGAAATATGAAAAGGGCCTGCTTGGTGGCACACATCTATAATCCCAGGCAGGAAGATTGTGACTTTGAGGCCAGCCTAGGCTACATAAGATCCTGTCTAAAATGAAGAACCAGGTGTGGAAATACACACCTGAAATCCTGACATTCAGGAGGAAGAGGCAGGAGGATTGTTGTCACAAGTCTGAGGCCAGCTCATTCTACAACCAGAGACCAACAGAAACCAAAATAGAACAAAGCCCATTACTTCACTAAGGTAAAAAATGTGACTGAGGGGGAGATCATTTCTCACACACTCATGAATCCAGGAAAGGTGCTCGCGGTGGCAGGTGACCTCCATGTGGTGATTCGGGGGTCCAGGCCCTTCCCATCCTGAGGACTTGGAGGTTTCTTCCTGGGCTGGAGGGAGGAGAAGATTCTAAAGAGCATGTCACCTGGCTCAGAAGGACTCGAATTGCCTCCCCTACACCAGCCTCTAGATGAGAGGCTGACTGATGACCCCCTACGGCGGCTGCACAGGTTCCTGGCTGGGGACACATGTGATTCGGCACCTTCCCAGACAACAAATGACTTGCTTCTTGCAAAGAGTCTGAAAGAATCGGCTGCCTGACCGCAGTGTACAAGCAGGTGGGATGTCCTCCTGCCCCATCTTCCTAGCCTCTTCCTGCTGAGTCACCAGACGTGAGAGAACATTAGAACATTGCGGAGGTGCCTATGAAATGGATTCTTCCTTATGTGGATCTTCCAGCTCCACAAGAAATGAAACCATGAGGTCCACACAGGGACAAAGAAACAGTGTACACTGCCTCCTCACAGCAGGACCCCACTTCCTCCTTCTGGTAGACAGCTTTCAAAAGAAAAAAAAAAGCATCAAAGCGTAAGGAGTCACTGGGCCACATGCAGGAAATCCCTTATTTGGCAAATCCTCCTGGAATCCCCCCCCCCCCCGGGGGGGGGGGGTGGGGGGTAGGAGACAGCTCGCTAAGAAGCCCCTGGCATTTCTTATAGGGGTGCATTGTGTTCAACCTAGATCTGGAAGGGTGGGGGCTCACTCCCCGAGACTCAAGAAAGGTCCAGTTTTCCTCTCTAAATGTCAACAGGCTGGAAATGGCTCCACCATCGTCTCTCCTTCTAACCCAGGGTTTCTGAACAGAGAGGAAGCGGATGGAGAGGGACCTACCTGCCTTTGGGGAAATGCTCAGGTTGTCTGTCAAGCCTGGTGGTAGAGACCTACAACATCAGCTCCCTGGCGGTCTGAGGCAGGAGGGTGAAAGGTTCAAGGCCTGGAGAGTGAATTCAGGGTCAACCTGGACGGCTGAGTGAAACCTCAAAGTAAAGAGCAAAACCAAAGAATTGGAGGCTGCAGCCCAAGGGTCCCGCACTTGCCTGCACGCCAAGGCTCAGGTTCAATGCCTTTGTACCGAAGCACAGAAAAAGGTCCAAACAAAACAAACACCAAGGGGTTAGAAAAAAACAGCTGCTGTCTCCCTCCTTCCGCCTCTCTGCCCCCCCCCCCTCCCCCCCCCCCCTCTCTCTCTCTGCTCTGAACTCTTCAGACATCTCTGGCTGTTCTCTCATAGCTACAATAAAAACCTTCCCCTTAACCACACATGAAGCAGCCATGTTGTAGTCTAAACATCACCAAGCCTGAGGACCTGAGTTGGATTCCCAGAACCCACATGCAGGAGAGAAATGACTCCTGAAAGGTGTTCTCTGACCTCCACATGAGAACCTGGCATGTGTGTGCCCACATATGCACACATGCACACAACAGAATAAATAAATGAAATTTTCTTAAAACTACAAGAAAAACTCAGGTCCTCTGTACACAGAGACCCTCCAGAAGAAGAGAATAGAAACTGGGCTAGTGGGTCCCCTGGAGAGAGGAGGTAGTCTCCTGTACTGCCCACCCCCAAGACCCCAGGACTTCACACAGGAAGCACCAGAGATACATGCAGGCAGAACACCTATACAAATAAAAGTCAATAAATATTTTAAAAGACTATCGTTTTACTGTTAGTTTTTAAAACTGAATTGTTTCCTTGTGTGTAGACCTGTACTGGTGCAAGGGCACATTAGTAGAGGTCAGGGGACAGTCAGCGGTCAGCTGTTTCCTTTCTGAGGACCAGACTGCAGCTCTCAGGCTTGGCCTCAAGCTCCTTAGCCCGCCGAGCCCTCTCGCCGGCCCTTAATGTCTTTTCATATAATAATTGACATAATTAAAAACTATACTCCATGGCTCGATGTGATGGTGCAAGCCTACAGTCCCAGCACTTGGGTGATGGAGGCAGGAAGGTCACAAGTTCAAGGGCATCCTTCTCTGCATAGCAAGTTTGAGGCCAGCCTGGGCTGCCTGAGACCTTGTCTCAAGAAACCAGGAAATGTAAAACCGACTGGGTGAAGATGGCTAGCGGGAGACCTGAACCCGTCTCCGGCTGATTCCAAGCCCCACTCTTCACCCTCCGTGCCTGCTTTAATCCCACAGAGCAGAGCCCCCTAGCTGGCCTCCAGAAGTTCTTCTAGGACTTGCCCACCTTTGGGAGAGAGAGAAAAAACTCAGAACAGAAGCTGTGGCTGCCCAGGGATGGGGGAAGGGGAGAGGGGTGGTGACTTTGGCAGGAGGCGGGCTTGGCTCCCCTTCCCGGGCAGTCTGACCCACACCCCCCACGCCCAGGACTGCCTTGCCTCAGCACCACAGCTCTCGGGCCTTGCCCGGGCTTGCCTCCGCTTGCATCATCCGCCAGCCTTGCCAGGGGTGCAGGAGTGAGCCACCCACTCATCGCTGGAAAAACCAGCTAATTATATCACCAGAGACCCAAGGCAGGAGCCTGTGGACAGCGTCAGCCGGCCCGGCTTGCTCCCACTTGCTGACCATGGGTGTTCCTGATTTATTTTTTTTCTCTCAAAATGACAACAATAACAACCACCCTGGGGAGTGGCAGTATTGCCTGCTGTCCCAGCACTCAGGGAATTTAGGCAGGAGGATCAGGGTCCTGGGCCATCCTCAGCCACATAGGAAGTTTGGGACTACGTGAGACCCTGTGAAAAACAAAACCAGAACCAGGAGTTGGGGGTGTAGCTCAGTCAGCAGAGCGCTTAAACAGCGTGCAGGAAACTCTGGGTTCCATCCTCAGCACTACAAAAACCAGGTGTAGCGGATAATGCCGAACTCCAGAGATGCGGCCTGGAAGACCAGACGTTCAAGGTTGTTATCATCGGCCACGTACTACGGTTTGGCCCTTGGTCTGGGTTGCGGGAGACCCTGTGTCAAAAACGAAATCCAGCAATACCAATAACCACATAAAACAAATCAAAACCAAGTTGCTCTGGGGCTGTGTGGCTTGCTGCAGAAGGAAGACCCCCCCCCCCCCTTTCCTAAAACAAGCAAACGCCAAGACCCTGACGATGCGACCCCCCACACACACACCCGTTCCCTCCCATCCCCATCAGAGCTGTTAGCCTGAGCTGCTCCGGGCCGGGACACACTGGAGTCAGCAGCTTGGGAAGACAAATACCGCTTTGACAACACCGGTGGCTGCTGCCCCCTCTTTTTCCAAATATCTTTAAAATTCTATTTGTGGTGTAGTCCAAAGTGCAGTTTCATTTCTCCCTAATTTCCTGTATTTATTTTGTCGAGTCCATAACACATTCCCAGGAGCCACAGTCAAACAGATGAAAAAGGATGTTGGTGAAAAGTCTTTCCGGACCCCAGACAGAAGACCCCAGTCTTTTCCTCCAGCCACCATTTCCTTCCCAGAGGTGGCTGCGTGGCCTGGGTCTCCGTCCAGAGACAGCCTCCAGCTGAAACCCTTGACCGGCAGGTGGCTGGCAGAACCCAGAACTCTCCAGGGACGGATGATGTATCTCGGACTTGTTGTTTTCATTGTTGTTATTTATTTATTTATTTCTTCATTAGGCCAGCGGGTGTGAAGGTCAGAGGTTAGCTGACCAGCGACAGTTCTCTCCTCCAGCGTGTGGGGCCCCAGGGGTCGAACCGGGTACTCGGGCTTGGCAGCAAGCACCTTTACTTGCTAAGCCATCTTGCTCATCCCCACAAAAGCCATTTTTGGAAATGGTTGTTTCAGGAGGGAGCGGTTGCACTCAGCCCTGGGAAGTGAGGTAGACACTTGCAAGTTCAAGGCCACCTTAGGCCACATGGGGGGGGGCTGATTCCAACGAGGGGAAACCCAAGCAAAAACAAACAACAAAACCGGGGGCTGGGGGGGGTGGTGGCTGGAGAGACGGCTGAGGAGTTAGGAGCACTGGTTGCTCTTACAGAGGACCCGGGTAGGATTCCTAACCCACATGGCAGCTTACAATCTATTAACTCCAGTAGCAGGGGATCCAATGCCCTCTTCCGGCCTCCACAGGCCACATACAAACATGTATGCAAACACTCATACACCTAAAACATAAATAAATCTGCCAGGCAGTGGAGGCACAGGCCTTTAATCCCAGCACTCAGGAGGCAGGTGGATCTCTGTGAGTTTGAGGCCAGCCTGGTCTACAGGGTGAGTTCCAGGATAGCCAAGGCTATACAGAGAAACCCTGTCTCAAAACAAACAAATAAATAAATAATTTAAACAAACAAAAAACACTAGAAATCCATCGTATAAGATATAGAGGCAAGAGGATCAGAAATTTGAGGTCAGTCTTGGCTGTACAGTGAGTTTGAGGCTAGCCCATATGAGATACTGTCTCAAAAAAAAAAAGAAAAGAAAAGAAAAGAAAAAAGGAAAACAACATGTATTCCTGTTACTCTATTTGTCAGAGTTTCCTGGGAGACAGAATCAAAAAGAAGAAGAAACGATGGAGAGAGACCTAAGACTGGTCTATTTTGAGAACCAGCCTCTTGATTGTGGGCTGGCAAGTCCGTAATTTTCGGGGCAGGCTGGCGGTGCTGTGCTCTTGGCTCCGAAGGCGCCTGAGAGCCGACTTCCTTCCTCTCCTGGCAATCGTCATCTTTTTTCTCTTTCGGTCGTTTTTCTCCGTGGCCTTTGAGAGACGGGGCACAGGCCACGTGTGGTGGAGGGGGACCTGTTTGTTGCGGTGGTGCGAACGAGCAGTGTGACCCCCCGGGGCTCGTGTGTTGACTGCATGGTCCCAAACTGGTGGAGCTATTTGAGGGAGCAGGGTCTAGCTAGAGGGAGTGGGTAACTGGAGGCTGGTCCTGGAAGGTCGCCCTGGTCCCATATCTTCCTTGCGCTCAGCTTCCCATGAGATGATGAACCATGCTCCCTGTGCGCCATGATGCTCCACACAAACTCATGGGGCGCCCGGCCGATTGTGGACTCAACCCTCTAAAACCCTGAGCCAAGGTAAGTCTATTCCTCCTGTGTGTCTCTCAAGTGTTGGTCACCTCAACGATAAAAATGACTCTCATCAAAGCTTCCTATTAGTCAGTGGCCTAAAAATACCTTCCCGGCAATGTTTATGTCAACGGCTGCCTAAACAGCTGAGCACCGCCGCTCAGCCAACTTAAAGTTGCTTTTCGTTCAATTCTCTTCAGCCTCGGAGTATTTCTCCAGGGTGAAGGTGGGAGTCTCCATCCCTGGAGTTAACTGGAGCAGGGGGAAAGGCTGTGCCGAAGAGAATCTCCCCGAGGAGCCTGGCGCACACCTTTAATCCCAGCACTCGGGAGGCAGAGGCAGGCGGATCTCTGTGAGTTCGAGGCCAGCCTGGTCTACAGAGTGAGTTCCAGGAAAGGCTCCAAAACCACACAGAAAAACCCTGTCTCAAAAGAAAAAAGGAAAGAAAATCCCCTGGAGGAAGTAGGGAGTGGACAATTCACTGTGAGGTTCTGAGCACAACCTAGAAACATCCCCTGAGCCCCAAGTGGTGACCCATGTCTGAGGCAGGAGGATAGCGAGTTGGAGGGCAGCCTGAACTCCACCACGGTGAGACGGCTCAGTGGTGGAGGTGGCTGCTACTGAGTTAATAACTTGGGTTTAACCCCAGGGTGAACGGGGAAGACTTGCTCCCAAAAGTCACCCTCCACGTGTGCCCTCACACGCAAGCACCCCAATAAACAAATGACATGTAATAAAAAGTTAAGAGACAAACTATTTGGTCCACCCCCAGCTTTATGTGCGTTTTGGGGCTCTGAATCTCGTCCTCACCATTGTACAGCGTGACTTAACAACCACTGGTTAAAGGTTCTTTAACCAATGAACCCTCTTCCCAGCCAAGGGCCGTGGTTTAGAACTGAAAAGGGGCAGGTGAGATGGCTCAGCCTGTAAAGGTGATTGTTTCAGAGTCTGAAGACACAAGTTTAATCCCTCCTACCCACACAGTGGAGGGAGAGAATCTTCTTCTGCACAAGAAGCCATTTGACAAGAAGCACACACACACACACACACACACACTAAAAAAATGTAATAAAAACACAGAGAAACGCTGCCTCGAAAAATTTTTTTAAATAAATAAATGCAATAAAATTTAAAAGACCATTAAAACCTGAGCTGAACTTGGAAGGCAAAGGCAGGTGGATCACTGTGAGTTCAAGGCCAATCTGGTCTACAGAGCCAATTCCAGGACAGCCAGGGCTACACAGAGAAATTCTGTCTCAAAAAACAAAAACAAAAAATTAATTAATTAATTTTAAAAAAAGAAAAGAAAAAGGAAAAGAAAGAAAGGAAGAAAGAAAGCCAGCCCAGCCATTGCCCTCCCAGCATCCCATGCTCCCTCAGGCACCCACACACTGACTCTACACAGGGTGCTCTGTGGCTCCCCACTCCCACTTCCCATCTCCCCCAACATCAAAATAATGATGATAATGATAATTAGTACTCAAGTGGTTCACACTTGCTGAGCACTTTCCATTCACAGGGCTCTGTTCTAAGTGTCCACCGTCACTTGGTTAATGTTCCCCTGACTCATCCCATGAAGGAGGTACCGTGACTTTCATCCCCATTTTACAGATTAGGAAATTGAGGTAGAGATAAAGATGAAGTTATTTCCCAAGACAGACAGAGACTGAGCAAGGATTTGAACCCAGACTGGCTGGCTCCAGCAGCCAAGCTCTTAACCACTAATGACAGCCTCAGCTGATGCTCAGGCTGCGATTACCCTGCTCCAGCTGTGCCTCGGAGCGCTCACACTTGCGCAGCAGCTCAGGTGAGCTTTACAAGTGCCGGCGGGCGGTCATTGCCCTTTACAAATGAGACAGCCAAGACACAGGAGGGCCAAGCCACCCGCCTGTCACACAGCCACAGGCGACAAATCTGAACCCAAACAACGTTTCTCTAGAACATGTGATCTTTGCACCGAACTGCAGACCTGTGGGATAGTGAGTTATCAGAAACATCTTGAGTGTGAGAACCCTGGCTTGCGTTTCTCCACATCCCATGTTGTGCCTGAAGTGGAGAATTTGACGAAGACTCAATTACTAGCCAATGAGCCCTCTTCTAAATATTTTTATGGTATTTAATGATATTCCATACGCAGTTCAGATGGTACACTGCCTGCCTAGCTTTCACCCAGGATCTCAAAAGCTGGATCTGATGGTGCACGCCTCTAATCCTAGCACTCGGGAAGTGGAGGCAGGAGGATTAGAAGTTCAAGGTCATCCTTGGCTACAAAGTGAGTTCCAGGCTGGTCTGAGAGCATCGTGGGACCCTGTCTCAAAAATAAAATAAAATAAAATCATAATGCAGGAGAGTGTGGGAACCCTGGCATGTGCATTCTACACCTAGCTCTGGGGAAAGAAATCATGTTCCGTGTTCATTGTAGAAAGTACAGGAAGGTTCCAGAAGAAAGGCAAGTCACCCTGGAGACCGCAGAGGACAACATTTTGTTCTGCTGTCTCTCCAGCCAGTGTTACAAAGTAGGCCTTCGACTCCTTGTACTTTGTGGAGCCTTTTTTCTCCTGTGTCTATAGGTCACATTTTCCACTGCATGCTCAGACTTTCTGGTGTTGCCCATGACCTAAAGTGACCCTATAAATGGTTCCCTCCCAGACATAGACCCTCACTATCACCCCAAACCATTCATCCTTTAGAGTCCACCCTCTGCTATCTCCTGGCATCTTTGGACAGGCCATGCCCGTCCCTCTGTATTCCTCCTTCTCCCACCCCAGGTGTCCCATCCCTCTCGGCATTCACGATCCATGTCCCTGTCTCCAAGTCAGTCTGTGCCCCTCTCCAGACGGCACTCTATTCCCACAGGACGAGCTTGGGATGGCTCCAATACCATCATCAGCATGCTGGCTTCCTTCAACGTCTGGTCTGTGCAAATGCTTGAGGGAGAGCGATATAATGTCAGGAGGAGGCTGGAGGCTGTGGCGTGGGAGCTCCTCCCACCGACGCAGGTGCATTTCGAGCAGGGACCTTTCCGGCTTCGTGATGCTTTTTACCTAAAAGAACACTCTCCTGGTATAATTTCAGGCTAGCAGGCAGGGCCCCAGAGAGCTATTTTAGTAAAAGGAACTCTTTTGATGTGCCTTAAACAGCTCCAGGGAGCTAATCCCGCCCGAGGGTGGGGCAGCCTGGGCGCCTGGGCCCATTAGGACGGAATGAAAGGCTTTTGAAGGTGGTGGCTGAAGACAGGTGGTCTTTTGGTTCCAGCCACAGCGTCTCAGTCAGAATGGGAGAGCATGGGGTGAGAGAGCTATTCAGACAGCCTGCCAGATGAGGAAGTCTGGGTGGAGGGACTCAGGGACTTGCTTCTCTGCCTGTCATAGTCAAGCCTATGCTAGCCACCCCCACAGGGTTTTATAAAGGATCTGGTGAACCTCCAAGGCAGGCAGGTCCTGTGGCTTTCTGTTTTCTTTTGGACAGCACCTCCCTGTCTGTAAGCCCTGGCTCCCCTCTAGTCAAAGAGGATAAAGGGGCCAGTGGCTTGGCACCCTGTGTCCCCTGAGCCACTGAGATACCCAACCCTACCTCCCCCCCCCCCACCGCCCCCCCCCTCTCCCCGCAAGCAGCTCAGATTCTTTCACAGGGATCCAGCCACGTGCCCATGTGAGCAATGTATCAGGTGAAAACTAATTGTCCCAGATTACCAGGGATTGAAGGATTTTTCTGGAGTTAAGGAGTTGAGTTCCAGCACTAGAATGCTCCAGCCCCAGGCACACAGACATGGCTGTTCATGCTAGGCGGGCCCAGTGGCAGGCACGGGTGTGGTGTCATTAGGTATGGTGCATATATGTTCATGTGTTGGGGTGCCATTTGGGTGTGATTAGAGGTGTCTGTGCACAGTGGGTCTGCTGGTGTCTGTTGGATTTCTGTCGCCCTGTGTGGGAAGACAAGATGTGTTTGTGAGATGCACATGGAGGGTTGGGTGTGTGCATTGAGTAATGCTGTCAGCTTTTGGAAATATGCAGGGTTTGGGGTTTTCCCAACAGGGGTGTAATGCATGTAGATTTTCATTTTGGTGGTATGCACAATGTACAATTCACTTATGTGAAAATATGACAGTTTGCATGCTATGCACGAGTGTGAGCAGAGCTTGGTGTGCCGTGAGCCATGAGATCTCTGGCAAAAAACATGAGCTGTATTTTCCACGTGAGCGTGATGCACTGATGCGTGTGTGGTGCTTGGTGTAGTGGTGGGTGTAGAGCGGTCACTGGCTGTGGTATGAGTTCTTTGCCTGGCGTGGGAGCTGAGACCCGTAGCTGGTGTACGCTTGCATTTGGTCAGTGCTTGGCGCATGCTCTGTGCAGCGGCCCGTGGGCTTCTTTGGGGATGGAAGCATGGGGCATGTGATTCATGTTCCCCAAGCAGAGAGGAGTGTTGAGCGTGCAGATGCTAGTGTGTCTGGCCGGGGTGGGGGATGGGGTATGTGGTGTCCGTGTGTGATGTCACACATCCTGCTGATGGGATACAAGGGGCATGTAGGAAAAAGTACCGGGGCACCCAGTGAGTCGGCTGCAAGCGGGAGGGGCGGGGCGCTCAGGAGGCTGGCCACGCCCACCACAGGCTGCCGGGAGGCTCTGGGGTTGGGGCACCTGAGAGGGTATCACCTCTCCTGCTGGTGCTGGCTGGTTATATTGTCCTGTTTAATCATGGATCGTTTTGATCGAGCCACGCTGGCCACTCCACTGAGTAACCGAGAAGTTCTCTCTCATAGCCCAGGAGGCTCCCAAATGCCCATCTGGACCCTGATGCCCACGGGGAGATGCCCCGGACACTCACCTAGAGATGCCTACCTGGGTTCCCAATGTCCACACTGACAGCAGGCACGTTTAAAGGAAAGTATCTCAGAAATATCAAGTCTAAGAGACCCCAAATCTGTCCAAAGTATAGGGTCCCCCGCTAGAGGCCTTTCTGTATTTCCGGCCCATCAGGGAAAAGGAATTGAGGTTTATACTGCCGCAAAACACGGGGCTGGAGGAAAGGGAAATTCCATGAGGCTGTTGGGATGGGACACGTCCCAGAAGCTGTGAGGTACAATTATATCAGTGGTTCTCAACCTTCCTAATGCTGCGACCCCTTAACACAGTGCGTCATGTTGTGGTGACCGCCCCCCCCCACCCTCAGCCATACTATTATTTTCATTGTTACTTCACAACGGTAATTTTGCTACTCTTATGAATCATAATGCAAATATCTGCCATTCAGGATGTCTGATAGGCCACCCCCGTGAAAGAGTTGTTCAACCTCCAAAGGGGTCATGACCCCTGGGTTAAGAACCCCCGAATAAAATGGACAATGTATTCATTACTTTCCTCGCTGCTGTGTTAAGATCCCTGACATGGGCAACTGGAAGGGGAAAGGAGTTATGTTGCCTCTGATTGAGCTGTCAGTCCTTCATGGCCGTCAGGCCGTCATGGCAGCAGCCGGAGCCTGAGGCAGCCGGCCACACGGTTTACAGTCAGGAAGCAAAGAGAAAGGAAGTCAATGCTCACTTTCTCCTTTTTGTTCAGTCCCTGACCCCA
>CABHPQ010164773.1:0-14322 GCA_902168405.1 Peromyscus aztecus | reverse complement strand
GTGAAGGCCCATCTAACAGATAGGACACCCCAAGGGCCTAGGGGTCAGTCTCCTGTAGGTGAGGGGGAAGGCCTCCCCCTCCTTAAAAAAGGTTTATTCTTAGCTGCATGCCAGCAAGTACATATTGTTCCCGAGCAGGTCCTTTTTTGTAAACGAGAATGGACCCAGAAGCGGGCCTGGCACAGGATCCTCCTACAGATGATGTGTTGGAGTGTTCTTAGGAGAAAGTGATCAGGATGGGGGACAGCAGGCAGGACAGCAATGTGGAAGAGGCTAAACAAAGAAATGTCAAACAAGAAATGTCTAAAAGCTGACATCTAGCCACCGCCTTATTCCACAGGAAGCTCTTAAGCATGCCTGAGCCTTGGAATTATCCTCTTGATGCAGAAGGCTTTGAACCCACCTATCTGTGAGCTACGAGCTGTGTGTCACCACAGGGTGTGAGTCAGGGATGGGCAGGAGACTGGATACACCTTCCAGGCATTTCTGGGTGAGGCAGCTAACAGCCCAATGTAATTTTCTGAAGTTGAATGCAGCTCTGAGCCAACATCAGCCACGTGGTGGCATCCTGAGAGTAAATGCATTTTCTCCTACCACTCATTCTAAAATTATCTTCCTCCTGACAAGCATTCTCAGTGGCTTAGGCTTATCTGATGGAATATCTCAGGTCTCCAGTGCTCAGGAGGCTGAGGCCCTCCAGTCTGTGGCTGCCATGTTTGTCTACATACTGTTAAAACTGGGTATAGGAATAATAAGAAATGTCCCAGTTGGTTCCCTGAATACCAACCCCGTTTCTTCATGCCCCGGTGTGTATCAGCATCCTACGTCTTCATGGTGATCAAGGTTGATGATGCCTGCCAGTGTGTTCTTTAGCTCACTGCTCTTTTTATCTGCCAGCTGCAATAGAGGGAGAGAGTGTCTGCGTGAGCAAAAAGCAGCTAGAGTCCTAAGTTTAGAGGGCATCTACCTTCCCTTTTAAAAGGAACCCATTCCCTGGAAGTATAGGCCTTTCAACCCACAGACTGTAAAAACTACAAAACTGGAATGCTTTCTCCAAGTGATGGTTAACAGTGCCAAACTGACAGGATCTAGAAATATCTAGGAGACAAAATTCTGAGAACATCTATGAGGGGTTATCTAGATTAGGTTAGCCTCTGGGAATGCCTTCGAGGGGTTATTTAGATTAGGTTAATTAAGGTGGGCAGCCCCATCATCTGAACTGCGGGCAACATCCTCCCACGGGCTGGGGTCCTAGACTGAATAAAACGGAGAGCGGGAGCCGAGCACCAGCTTCCCCACTTAGTGCTTCCTAACTGACTGTGAGGTGACCAGCTGCTTCAAGTTTCTGCCCTGTGCCTTCTTCCCCTCAAACCGTGAGCCAAAACAAGCCCTTCCTTCCTTAAGCTTCTTTTGTCAGGGATTGCTGCCACTGCATAAGACAATGACACACTGAGTTATATGCTAAGCAGGTACACTGTGATTCCCATTCTTCGTTACCAAACCTAGTGTTCTAGTTAAAAGGGGCACAGCGCCATCCGCTAATCACGGCCTGACGATGTGTACAGCATGCTGAAAAACAGCCCTCTCTCTCTCCTGGGTAAGGGTTCCTCCAGGAGTCCTGCCTTTCACGCTTAGGTTGGCAGCCTCTTGGTGGGAGGTGGTACAAAAGGATCATTAGTTTGCATAGTCCATCTCTGAAGTGAGTCTTTTGTTCTAAGCAGACATCATAGGAGATCTCATGTCAATAAGTCAAAAATTCTGTGAACCCCACAGAGGGCAGAGCTGCCCAAGGCACTGTGAGAAATAAAAACTCATCCACACCCACAGCAGCCACATTGAGAAGGGGTTTTTGCTCTAAGATGAAAGATTTGGGGGATTAGGAAGATGTTGTCAAAGGAGATAAAAAAAATTTCAGTTATACAGGAAGGAAATTCTAGAAACCTACTGTATATCATGCTGACAACAGTTAATAACAGTATACCACATTCTTTTTTTTTTTTTTTGGTTTTTCGAGGCAGGGTTTCTCTGTGTGGCTTTGCGCCTTTCCTGGATCTCGCTCTGTAGACCAGGCTGGCCTCGAACTCACAAAGATCCGCCTGCCTCTGCCTCCCAAGTGCTGGGATTAAAGGCGTGTGCCACCACTGCCCGGCCTTAAAGATTTATTTATTTATTATGTATATAGTGTTCTGCCTGCGTGCCAGATCTCATTACAGATGGTTGTGAGCCACCATGTGGTTGCTAGGAATTGAACTCAGAACCTCTGGAAGAGCAACCAGTGTTCTTAACCACTGAGCCATCTCTCCAGCCCCCCCCCCCACATTCTTTTAAATTGCTATAAGAACAGACTTTAAGCATTCTCTACAGATAAGTGTATGAGGTAATGCATTGTTAATTAGCTTGATTAAGATATTTGTCCATATTTGCCAAAATATAAATCCACAGAAACTTTGCTCACAAAGTGTGGTGGTACATGCCTTTAATCCCAGCATCCGTGTGCATTCCAGACCAATCTAGTCAACACAACAAATTCCAGGCCTGCCAGGACTATAGTCTCTGTTTCAAAAACTTTGTGTGTATGTATGTGTGTGTGCTTGTCAATTAAAAATACAAATAAAGAAAAGAAATGATAGTGTGGCTAGCCAACTTGCCACAAAATAATTTATTAATCTATTCAGGTAGCATAAAGACCCTCTTAGCTTTACTTTTTACATTTTAATTTATTTACTTAATTACTGCATGGCTTTAATCAATTTAATGTTTCTAAGAATCATTTACATACACTGAACTGTATTCTTTTACCAATAGTCTTTCTCTTTACTGTAACTCATTTTGGTATGTTTAAAGTAAATGACTGACTGACATTACCATTGATAAATTTAGAGAACAAGAGACCTTATGGTCTCTTCAGAGGTTCTAGTCTTACACAATATCTTTGCTCTTTAGAGACAAAAAAATTCTCAGAGATAACTTGTATTTCAGAAATCACTTTCTTTTCAAGGGATCACACACAGAAGGTGACACATCATACTATTTTAACTACTACCATAATTTGACAGGGCTGTCTCCCTTACGCTCTCACATAAAATTATTTCCATTCCCAAGAAACGTTGTTCTCTTTAAAACTGTATGATCTGGGGCTGAAGAGATGGCTCTGGTTAACAGCACGGCTGCTCTGTCAGAGGCAGAAAAATTATTTTATTTTTTTAAATGTGTATTTTGCCTGAATGTATGTATACCACATATGGAACTGGAGTTACAGACGGCTGTGAAACGTGAGTTCCGGGAATTGAACCTGAGTCCTCCATGTATGAGCAACAAGTGCTCTTAACCGCTGAGCCAACTCTTCAGCCCCTAGAGGACCCAGTTCAATCCCCAGCACCTGCATGATAGCTCACAACTGTAACTCCAGCACCAGGGGATCTGATGACCTCTTCTGGTCTCTTTAGGTACTGCATACATGGGGTACACTTAAATCATGCAGGTAAAACACCCATACATACACAAAATTTTAAAAAGTAATTTTAAAATGTATAATATGTTCTGAAATTTTTTCTTTTCCAGAATTTTTATGACATTCTCTAACTGAATACTATAAAATTCTAACCATATCAAAGTACTCTGACATTCAAAGGTGATCTAAACTGGAGAGAAAATGGCTTTGTGTAAAGTAATTAAGTCATGGACACTTTATAATCCAACCATGGTTAAGGACTGAATGAAGAAACATCTCAGGAAAACCAGAAGAACTGGAAAAACGACGTGTTCAGGTAATTATGAGTGAACTTGTTTATCTGGAGGCTTGGAAAAAGATGTGTAAGGGTGAAATCTGGAATGGAAATGTGCAAATAGCTAAACTGGGAAAAGACACATTATGATGACGTTAAAAGAAAGACTGGGATAGATTCTCACCAAGAACACCGATGTAGGTTTTATTTTAGAAGGTTTTGGAAAGGCATGAATGAGCAAAACAGTGGTAGTGAAGAAATTTTAAAGTTATCCAAGCATGGGGGGGGGGGACACGCGGAATAACAGAGAGATGGGAACCCCATTCTCAAAACACTTGCTGTTTTTATCGGTTCTTCAAAAGGCTAAACATGGGCTATAACCAGGTATGACTCAGCGATTCTACTCCTAGGTACACACCTAGAAGAACTGAAAACAGATGTTCAAACAAAAACTTGTCCATACATGTTTACAGCAACACTGTTCACAACAGCCAAAAGATGGAAACTGAGCTGTCCATCAACTGATGAATATATAAATAAAATGTGGTAGATCCATACAAACAAATAGTACTCAGCCATAAATGGGAATGGAATACTTATTGTTAACACGGTACAATGTGGACGAACCTTAAAGACATTATGCTAAGTGAAATACAACAGACACAAAAAGCCAAATTTCCCAGGACCTCATTTATTTGAAATATCTAGGACAAGCAAATGAATAGAAATAATGGGCAGATTTGTAGCTGTCAAATGAGGAAAAGAGATGCTAAGAAGAAACTCCTCGGTGGGCATGGAGTTGATTTCCAAGGTAATTTGAAAACTGTGGAAGCAGACAGTGTGATGATTACACACTATTGTGAATATACTTAATGCTATTCATTACTGTAAAATAGTTAATTACTTTAAAATGGTAAATTTGTATGTTATTTTTATGCTATAGTCTAAGTATTTGTGTCCTCTCAAAATGAAATGTTGAAAGCTAATCCCACTGCAGTGGTACTGAGGGCCTGTGTGAAATGACTAGGTGAGAAGGGTCTGCTCTCATGAACAGTGTGGGTCGAGAGCACATGGAAAGCACCATCTCTGACACAGTCTTAGTCAGACACTGGATTTGTCTGTACCTAGATTTCAGCCCCCAGAATGGGTAGTGATGCAGCATTTCTATTGTTTATAAACTACAGTCTAAGACATTTTGTTAAAGAAATATAAATTGATTTACTATAAAACAAAGCAAAACGTTGAGTTAACTGTCAACTGGATGAAAATGTTAGGGAGAAGTGTTTGTGATGCTCATTCAAAGCTTAGTTAACTGGGATACTAATAGCACTGAGGCTTTGTTGGCTAAAGGCTGGGATGAATTATAGCAGAACATCATATGACCATATTGAACAAGGGAAAACAAGGAAGCCCAGCCAGGGTTGGTATTGGTGACATCTAAGAAAATAGGTAAGATGATGGGATTTGGAGCCACATCATTCACCATAGCTTTGATAGAAAAGCTACTATATCTGTCAGTGAGGGAAGCATCCAGCTTTGCCACCATGAAACCTACCAGCTGTCAACAGAGGTGACATATGAATGAACATAAATATCACAGCTAGACTGATGTATCTGACAGTTCGTGAGTTTCTGTGGCTAATGCTAACCTGGATTGGTGCTGTAGATGAGAATGAAAACTGAGAGCAACTAACAAGCAGTTAAAAGATGGGGGGAAAGCCTCAGGGCCCCCTTAGCAGCATACGAACTGGCTCTGTTTCCAATGGCAGGGGGCAGAGGAAGCTTACAACTAAGCCCAAAACTTGTTGCTGACAAGTCTCTCCAAAGACAACAGTTTCCAAACAAAGGAACTGTAATCTACTACAGCCGAGTCCCTATGTGTACTCAATTGGACTGTGACACTTGGAATATCTGGGTTGATACCAATGGGAATCTTGAATTCTGAGATTTACCTAAAACGTAGGAGTCTGCTGAAGCAGTCAAACCCTCCCTATTGAGAGCCACAACTCTCAACTGCTTTAAGAAAATGCAGCTTTCCTTTATAACATAGTATATGATCCAACACTTCCCAGGAGCATTGAGGTAAGTACTTCAGGGAGGGGTCCAATGAAGGTCAGAGAATAACCAGGCTGGGGACAGGAGGACCCAATAAGAAGAAAGTAACAAGCACAGCTCATCCAGTGGTACTGAAAGAGGCAGGACAGTCTATGCAAGACTGACTCTACAGCCAAGTGAAAACAGCTCGAGAAAGAGACACTGTGTAAGGCAACATCAAACAAAGCAGTTATAACCCACCGCATGGTCATGTGTCATGGAAGACCTGGAGGATACATGAGGCTAGCCATAAGGGATGTGCCAGTAAAAGAAACCAGCTCTGGGAAGAAGCTCTGTGTTGGTTCCTTTGTAGGCTGGAGCCATTGGCGGGAAAGACTACCATGATGCTGAATCACTTACTGGGGATGACTCTCAACTCTATCACCCACGTGGACAAGCACTAAACAGAATAAAAGCTTGGATTGGCAGCAAAAGGTTCTGACCCGCAGCCAGTTGTGGCGATGTTAATGTGGTGGCCTGGAGGTGTAAACGGTGAATGAATTCACCCAAGTCTGATCAGTGTAGCAAAAGACGGATTATTAAGTACACTGTGGGGGAAACAGGCTGCAGAGTTGTTACTTGTGAGCTGCTCTCTTTTTTCAGTTCCTGTCATTCAAATGAGGGCAGACAGATGGGTGGAGGTTTGACTCTGCATGGACAAGGGTTGACAAGGGCAGCTCTATGGTATGAGGTCAGTAGGATTCATTTTGATTGGTGGAACTCAGCCCTGCTATTCCTATAGTCTTTCAGCTTTGAGAGTTCAGGTTTGAATACCTGGGGCCACTGGTCCAGGTTCCAGAGTCTAAGGATGGAAAAGAGAAGGAGAGAGAAGAAGAGGGGATATGACTCTGTAATGGCTAGCTGCTGTAATTTGTCCCCAATGGCTGGCCACATGTTAAAGACTTTCCCTGTTGGTGCCATAGGGAAGCAGGCAGAAGAAGGTGAGGTGAGCCTAGTACTAAGTCTTTTTGTCACTGAGGTTTATCATCATTAAGAGGAAGAACAGGACCCCAACTCCCAGGCTCTTATTCTCTTCTTTGGTGTCCCAGCCATGAGGAGTGCAACTCTGTCCCACCACGGTCTCTGCCATGATGTGCTACATACATAACCAACCGAAAGCAATGGGGCCCACCAAACATGACCTAAAGCCTCCAGATCTAGGAGCTGATAATCCTTTCCCTTTCACAAGCTGAGTGTCTCAGGCACTCACTATAGCAATGAAAAGGAACCGACAAGAGCCATCGGGGAATCTCAGGCAGGATAAATAGGAGTCACAAAAATAAAACCACCTGGAAGCATCATATCCAAAGTGCTAAAAATAAAAGACAAAGGCAGCCAGACAGAAGAAAGTTTATGAACAGGGAACTGCAGATCAGAATTAGACAACTCATAGCAACGGGCGAGCTATCAACAGTGGAAAGAAAGCTGCAGAGTACTGGAAGGAAGGCTTTGGCGAAGTAGAATTTTATATCTCGTGCAGTTGCTTTTCTGTGAGAAGAAGAAATAAGGACTTTTCGCCAGAAGTAACCGAAGAAAAGATATTACCACTGAACCTGCACTGCAAAGATATTTAAGAAACTTCTTCAGGACTGGTAAATGGCTAGATGGTGAAGGCACTTGCTGCCAAGCCAGATGACCTCACTAGATTCCCTAGAACCCATACAATAAGAGTCAGGCAAGATGGCACTCACAGCCCCAGCACCAGGAAGACAGAGACAGGTGGATCTCTAAGGCTCACTGGCCAGTCAGTCTGGCCTACTTGGTGAGTTCCATAGCAATGAGAAACCCCGACTCAAAACAAAAAACAAAACAAGAACAAATAAGATAGAGCCAGTGAGATGACTTTGTGGGTAAAGGCACTTGACATCAAGCCTGACAAGCTGACTTTGACCCCTGGGACTCCTGTGGTAGGAACAGAGAACCAACACCTAAAGGCTGTCCTCTGATCATCATGCACGCACATCAACGAACCAATGGAGTCATTTCAAAAGTAACAAATACTAGGTAGATAGTACCTGAGGAATGACAGCTGAGGTTAACCTCTGGCCTCTCGCAGGCACACACACACACAAAACCGAAATAGAAATACTGTGTTTGAGTTTACAACACATTTAAGGGTGAAAGGCACAAAAACCACAGATTTGAGGGAAGAATTGGGAGTACCCTGCCATGCAGCTCGATGCTACACATACCACAATGCAGTGTGACATGGATGAAGATGATGAACTAAGATACAGAAAAAGAATAACTAAAAAAATTAAAAAGAATAAACAGAAAGTGAGACGAAACTGAGCTTCAGAAAACAATTTAATAGGCTGTAAAATGACAAATAACAACAACAAAATCACCAAAGAACTAATTAGATAGCAAGCAACTGGACTTAAACCAGGTATTGGTAATTTTATTATTGTAAACTGTCTAAAGAGATTAAACAAAGAAATTTTAGATTTTGTATCAAGTCAGAGTGTGGAGAATGGAAAATGATGTGGCCACTATAGAAAACAGTTTGTTGGTTCTTCAGAAAGTTAAAAATAGACTTGCCACATGATATAACTGTTCCACTCTTGGGTGTACTTGCCCAAGAGAATTGAAAATATATGTTCATATATTGAGCCAAGTGTGGTGGCACATGTATTTAATTCCAGCACTAGGCGAGCAGAGGCAGGAAGATCTCTGTGAGTTCTAGGCCAGTCTGGGCAACATAGTGAGTTCTAGAACAACCAGGGCTCCATAAAGAGATCCTGTCTCAAAACAACAACAACAACAATACATGTTTGTGGTGGTTTGAATGAGAATGGCCCCACAGTCTCATGTATTTGAATTCTTGGTACCTAGTTGGTGGAACCGTTTGGGAAGGATTAGGAGGTGTGGCCTTGTTGGAGGAGGTGTATTACTGAGGTGGTGGGCATGAGGTTTCAAAAGCCCATGCCACTCCCAGTTAGCTCTCTCTACCTTATGCTTGTGGATCAAGATATAAGCTCTCAGCTACTGCTCCAGCACCATAACTGCCTATCTGCTGCCATGCTCCATGCCATGATCATCAGGGACTCTAACCCTCTGGAACTGTGATCCCCTAATAAACTCTATCTTCTATAAGTTGCCTTTGTCATAGTGTCTTATCACAGCAACAGAAAAGTAACTAAGGCAATGTTTATATAAAAAGTTGTACATGAGCAAGTTAGCGGCATTATTTATAATAACTGGAAAGTGAAAACAAGCCAAATACTTATAAACTGACAAATTTCAAAGTATATCCATGCAACAGACTACTTAATTATTCAGCCATAAAAAGAAATGAAATAATAATACAGCCTACAGCATGCACATCAAAACATGATAACACAATAAATTGCATATTGTATGTTACATTTATGTGAAATAAATAGAACATGCAAATTCATGGAAACAAGAAATAGATTAATAGCTATGGGAGGCTAGACAGATAGGAAAGACAATACTGACTACTAAAAGGAAATGTTCTGGGGTTAGAAAGAAATGAAATCTTTATAACATTGTTAATGGTCTAAAAGCCACTAAATTTACATGGTTACAATGGCAAATTTTATATTATGTGAATAGCATCTCAATTCAAGAGACTATATTTTCATAAATCTATAAATAAATCTAATAAAAGACTTGAAAGGTCAATAAACTAAAAAGCTACAAAGTGCTCCAGGGAATTTAAAGAAGTTATGTAAGTAAGTGAATAGGTAGACTATATTCATGGAGTTGGACACTTGATGCAAAAATGTCAATTCTGCCAGAAGTAATTTTTTTTCTTTTTTAGACTCTGTGTGTGTGTGTGTGTGTGTGTGTGTGTGTGTGTGTGTGTGTGTGTTCATGTGTTCTGGATATGTGCACAGACCCGTGTGTGTGTGTGTGTGTGTGTGTGTGTGTGTGTGTGTGTGTTCATGTGTTCTGGATGTGTGCACAGACCCGTACAGGCTAGAAGAGTATGTTGTATCCCCTGGAACTGAAGTTGTAAATGGTTGTGATCTACCTGATGTGGTGCTAAGAACTGAACTCAGGTCCTCTGGAAGAGCAGGAAGCTCTCTTAGACAATGAGCCATCTCTCTGGCCCCCCCAGGAGTAATTTCTTGATTCAATGCAATCCCAATTGAGATATCAACAGATTTTTTTGTGGAAATTTATTAGGAAATTCTAAAATTTATATGGAAATGCAAATGATCTGTCATAATGAAGACACAGTGTTGAGACTTATTGTATCAGAGATAAGACTTACCACAAGGCCATAATATTTCTCATGGTGAGTATTACTACAATCATAAATAGCCTAGTACCGCAGAAAACAGTCCCCAAATAGGCCAGCTCATATACAGTAACCTGTTATGCAACAAAAGTACCATGGCAATTTGTAGTGATGAGGTGTTTTTTCAGCAAACAGTGCTATCACAATAATGATATCAATACACTGATAAGGGAAGGGTCCTCATGACCTAAGAACCTCTCAATAACCATGTCTCAACACTATTCTTTGGGGATCAAATTTTCCATCATACCAATTTTGAAAGACATTCATTCAAATTACAGCCCCTATTTCATAAAATTACAAAAATCACTTCCAGTTATGTCATGCCTAAACATGGGGGGAAGGTAATATTCTAGAAGAGCTGGGAAATCTGTTCTGTAAAGGGCCACATTCAAACGAAGTTCAGCCATATGGACCTGGACTGCTAGCACATAAGAGCAGCCCCACAGCTCATAAATGAATGGGTATTGCTGAGCTCCCATAGAAATCTATTTACAAAAGAGGCAGCAAGCCACATGGATCCTACACTTCTGACCTGTCTATAGAATAAGCAAGCATCAAGTCCTTAAATAAGACCCCACCAAAAGCATGAGTCATAAAAGACTGAAAAACTGAAATTTTGTAGTTTGTCAAAAGTTAGCATTAAGGAGTTTGGTTTCCAGCACCAGTATCAGGTGGCTTACAACCATTCACAAATCCAGCTCCAGGGGATCCCACACCTCTTGCTTCTGAGGGCACCTGCCCTTGAGTACACATACTCATATGCGTACACATACACCTATATGTAATTAAAAAAATAAAAAATAAATCTTTTAAAAGACATCAAGATAACACACTCTAGTAAAAAGATATTTGCTATATAGTATATACAACATATCTTGTATGTTGCAAATATATCCAATAAATAAGCTCACATCTAAAAGTGCCTACAAATCAGTAAAAAGGCATACAAAATAACAATTAGTCAAAAAGAAAAGATGTTTTATAAAGAGAAAGCTAATATAAACAAAAGTACATGGATTCTCATGACTAGTCAGCAGGAAGGCATAAGGTAAGTGTCAATCCCCATCCAAAAGAATGACCTGAGTGATCATGATGGACATGAAGTGGTAGCCAATCCAAGGACTGTATTTCCAGCATTACTACTGCTACAAGCACCCTTCTGAAAGACTCCCCAGGGAGCAAGGTCACCCCTCCTGCTCCACTCGGCCAGATTCCTAAGTCAGTTCAGTATCTCACAGCTGGAAGGAGAACAACAGAAAAGTAAACAAGCAATGTTTACTGAGAGGTAAAGCAAAGCTGATGAAGGACAGGAAAGATGTGTTAGCAAGTAGCAGTTTGAATGTAGTTTTAATATCCTGGGGAAACAGGCCAATTTGGTCCTGCCCATATGTAAATTAGGCATTAGGTATGGAGTTGTGATGCATATGGTAGGTTAATCTGAATGTATGGGGGAGGGATCTGATTGTTTGGTAGGTTAAGATGAAAGAATGTCGTCTCTGTAGGAAAAAGATCCTCCAAAAACCCAAATTGGGGGGGGGGGAGAATGGGAGAAGAACCAAAAAGTAAAAAGAACAAAGGCTGGTGGTTAGTAATCATTTTGATGAGTTGAGGCTCATATAGGAGTCCAGCTCTGACCTGTCGAAGGGTTCTTGGGGGGAGAAGAGAGGAATGAGGAAGTATTAGATAGAAATATAGGCAGAGACAATGAGAAAGACAGAGGCACAGGATAGCTTCCGGAGGACCCAGTAGCCCAGAGTTTAATCATGATGGGCTTTTTATACATCAGCAAGGGGAAGGGCAAAGACTTCCCCCTTCCAAGGTCGAGATATAAAGTACCAACAAGTGCAGACCCTTCAAAACACCTGGTAACCACGCCCTTGCCCAAATCATCCCGTTATGCAGCCCTAATGGGCAAAGCAAGCTCAGACTTTCTGACCTTGAGTAAGACCTTACTATGGAGACTCTGTGGGCCCCCACGGGCTCACCAACTGTGCAGAGTTCACACTTCATTGTCCTCAGGGTTGACTGTGGGTTTTACTAGGACATGTGATCATCTGTTTTCCTTGGACCTGTAACCCCAATTAACTGCCTACAGGATGGGGCTGCCTTGCTCATATCACTTCGTGAAGACATGGTTAGCAAGTGCCACATGTAAAGGAGAGAAGCCTTCAGTAGGCACTGGATAGGATGATGCCTTGACCTCAGACTTCTCCAGAAATATAAGCAGTACACTGTTTCATTTTTAAATTACCCAAATCACTGCAGTGGCTAAGATTTTCTTCCTTTTTAAGGTGGGTATTCCTCTTGATTCAATTTTTATAGTTATTTTATTATGTACAATAAGTATATTACAGATATATATTATATGTACTTAACTATATACACACATATGTGTATATATATATATGTATACATGTATATGTGGTTATTTTGTCTGCATGTATGTGTCTGTGAATGACATTCATGTCTTGTGCCCAGGGAGGCCAAAAAAGAATGTTGGATTCCCTGGGCTAGAGTTACAGAGGGTTGTGAATTGCCATGAGTGTGCTGGAAACAGCATTAACATCTGCTGGAAGAGTAGCCTGTGCACTTAACAGATGAGCCATCTCTCCAGTTCCTTGGTTCTATTTTTATTAACTCAAACAATTTATGTTTTTATAGAAATCATATACTTTAATCTGGACTTTAAAAGTTGTGAGCTTAAAGCCTGAGTGTAGTAGCACATACCTTTAATCCGAGCACTCTGGAGGCAGAGGCAGGAGGATCTCTGTGAGTTCCAAGACAGCCAGAGCTACATAATAAGACCCTATCTCAAAAACAAACAAGAATTATGAGCTTAAATTTAATATCCATTTTGGACATTTTAGAATCTATAATTAAGGCTGATTTCTTGCTCTAGCTTTTACTAGCTTCCTCTCCCTTGGTCAAATTCCACACTTTTTGGCATTGTTCTGTCTCTCTTCAAAGAACTAACTTTTAGTTTTATACAAACATACTCTATCTCCCTCGTTTCATTCTTTTCAGGATTTTTTGTTTGTTTGTTTGTTTTTTTCGAGACAGGGTTTCTCTGTGTAGCTTTGTGCCTTTCCTGGAACTCACTTGGTAGCCCAGGCTGGCCTCAAACTCACAGAGATCCGCCTGCCTCTGCCTCCCGAGTGCTAGCATGCGCCACCACCGCCCGGCTTTTTTTTTTTTTTTTTTTTTTTGAGGATTTTTTTAAATAACAACTTTTCTCTCAGTTATATTTAACTTTCTTTTATTAGATTCTTGAGCTATATACATAATTTACTTCTATTCATATTTATTTTATAATATATCCATACCTGGATATATACCTCTTCTGAATATACACATGCACAATATATGTGTACCATGATACATGAATGTAAGTCAGAGGGTAACCTGAGGAAGTAGGTTCTCTCCTTCCATACCATGTGAGTCTGAGGATCCAACTCACATCGTGAGGTTTGGCACTAAGTGCCTTTATCCACTGAGCCATCTTGCTGGTCCTTTATTTAGATTTAAATATGAACCCTGTTATTTATGGACTGTGTGCCATTGGATAGGTTATTTAATCCGGAGCTCTGTGTTTCAGTTCCTCATCTGTGAAAAGAAGATTATGATGAAAATAAAAAGACAATTCACATAGATCACTTAGCAACATGCTAATTGCACAATTATGCTATGATATTTATGTATTATCATTTCTTAATAGTTAACTTTATTTTGCACATTTCTCTTTTATTCTTGGTTTGGGAGGGAGTTATGAGATGAGGTCTTACTCTGTAACCCACGTGGCCTCAAAAGCATCATAATCTTCCTGCCTCAGATTCAAGAGTTGGATTTGAGGTACCATGTATGGCTATAAAGCTTTAGCTATTTATTTATTTGTTTAGTTAGTTAGTTAGTTAGTTAGTAGTAGCTGTATTAGTTACTTTTCTATTACTGTAATAAAACACCAGGAGGAAGGCAACTCATAGCAGGAGTTTATTTTGGTTTATGGTTCCAATTAACAGTCTGCCATGACAGGGAAGCATGGCAACAAGCAACGGGCATGGCAGCTGGAGCAGGAAGCTGAAGGCTCACATCCTGAACCACAAGCACGAGGCAGGGAGCACTAGCTTGGAATGGCACAAAGCTTTGAAACCTCAATGCCTGTCCCCAGTGACATACTTCCTCCAGCAAGACCACTCCTCTAAGACCTAAACCTAATGGGGACCAAGTGCAAAC
>CABHPQ010164771.1:0-14548 GCA_902168405.1 Peromyscus aztecus | reverse complement strand
AGGAAGGAAGGAAGGAAGGAAGGAAGGAAGGAAGGAAGGAAGGAAGGAAGGAGAAAGAAAGAGAAAGAAAGAAAGAAAGAAAGAAAGAAAGAAAGAAAGAAAGAAAGAAAGAAAGAAAGAAAGAAAGAAAGAAAGAAAGAAAGAAAAATTTGGAGGACAGCAAGACAGCTCTTTGTAAAGGAGACTGCGGCAAAAGCCTGATTGATGATCTGAGTTGAGTCCTGGAAGCAGGTAAAGGTTAAAAGAGAGAACCAACTCCACAGAGTTGTCCTCTGACCCAACTAAATACATGCCGTGCCTATGAATGAACAAATCATGAGTTAATAATATCCGCAAGTGAACACAGAAACAGAGTTGTGAGGTTGATTCCTACTCAGATGAAGAAAGGACAGGAAGAGAGAAGGAAGGAGCGTCCGTGCCTGCTTCCTGCACACAGCTGGCTCAGGAGGGCAGGGCTTGCTCTCCCCAGCCCCACTCACCCGGCCCAAGAACTGCAGGAAGGTGTTGGACAGCAGCAGGTGCTTCTCAGCCAGGAAGCGGTAGCGACGCTTCTCTTCCAGCTCGGCTGCGCGCTTGCTCTCGGACACGAAGGCCTGCATCTGTGCGTGCAGCCGGTTCACGCTCTCCTGGGGGTGGAGGGAGAAGGTTCTAGCCGGAGGCCTGAGCCCTGTCCTCAGATGCCCCCTCTCCAGGCCTCCCCAATGCAAGGTTTGCACCTGCAGCCTGTGTCCCTGTGTCTCTGTGTCCTGCACAGGGGAGGGCAGAGGTGGCCCAGAGTCTGAGGCAGGGATGGCAGCTGGGAGTGCCCTGGCAGGGACTGGATGCCTCTTTTCAGGCAGGCTGGGGGTGGACCCATTTTTGCTACCCATTCAAGAGCACAGGACCAATGGTCCCATTTTCTCAGTGAGCCTGAGGAAGAGAGAGGTGCTGAGGGTGGCCTTTGGTGACTCTCCTCTGCTGTGCTCCCCACAGCTGGGATCATGTTGGGTGGAGGAGCTCACAAGGGGGTTAGGGTTCCTCCAGAGACCCGAGCCCAGCCCCTCGGCCTTCACACCTTCATCTCCCGAGCATTCTTGTCCCTCTTGCGTTCCATGCGCCACAGCTCAGACATGCACTTCTCCAGGTTGGCCGCGCGGTGGCGATACTCAATCTCATAGTGCTGGCAGCTCTCCTGGGGGAGGACAGACAGACACGGGGTGGGGGTGGGGGGTGGGGGAGTGGGGATCACACATCAAAGAGGCCAGGGCTCAGAGTAGTGGACAAAGGAACCAAGGGGGCCCAGATGGGACTGTACAACCTGGGGCAGGTGGATGCTTGGGGCTGGCCTATCTGGTCCTCTCCTGCAAGGGGTGTGTGTGTGTGTGTGTGTGTGTGTGTGTGTGTGTGTGTGTGTCCTGTCTGGGAGGAGCTGGAGCAGAGGGACAGACTCACTTTGATGAACTGCATGTCCAGCTTGGTATTCTTCTCCATGTGCTGAAGCAGGTCTCCGTGGAATGTCTGCACCTGAATGGAGCACAGGTTGGGGGTGACCAGGGTGCCCTCAGACCCCAACAATGCCGCCCACCGTATTCCTAACACACCAGGCCCCGGCCCACATAACAGATAAACGGGGATGGTAAGGTCACGTGGCTGGTGGCCGGCTTGCGTAGTTGACCGGGTGGTTTCCGGCTTGGAATCTTTCAGTGAAAGTGTTGAAGGCTCCTGGGTCAGTTTGGGCCTTGTGCATTCTGTCCCCTCAGCCTGTAGTTTCTGATCCATCTCCAAATGCTGCTTTCCCCGCCCCTCCGCTGAGAACCCTTTCTGCCTCCCCAGGTGGAATCCACAGCCCTCCTTTGTTTCTAGAATGCACACACACATTCCTTTGCTCTTCCAGCCACCGGGAAGAATTTACTGCAGTTCCCTGTCCACAGTCCACTGGAGCTGCAGTGAGTGTGAGGAAGTGCAGCTCTGGTCCCCAAAGCAGTGCAGAGCCTGCCCTGTAGAAGGGTCCAGAGCTGCAGAGGCCTGGGAAGGGGGAGGCATGTGGGGAGCCCCTCCTGGGAGGCAGAAGAAAGCAGCTGAGCTGAGGTTCAAACGAGCTGCCTATCAGCCTCATTCTGCTTCTGATGTGCTTTGTGACTTCGGGTTAGGTGCCGTCCCACTCTGGGCCTCACAGTTTCCCCAGGGCTTGGTCTGATGCTCTCTAAGAACCTGAGGAGGTCTGATGCTGTGGGCTGGGTAGGGCCCTGGCACATCCCTATACCCTCTGTCAGCTTCCCTGAGGCCTCCCGATGCTGGGGAGGAGTCAATGGAAGAGCCAGTTGGGTGTGAGCTGCATGGGAACAAGATTACCTCCGCCCCTCTGACATGCTGACTTCTGCCAGCCCTGAGTGCCTTTCCTGTATCCATTCTTCACCTGTGGGAGGCTTCCTGCTGGGCCTTTTCCATGAGGCTAAGGTATCACACAAAAAAGGAATGTTGGGAACTTCCCCATGTGCAGAGAGTTAGTATACTAGAACATTCTTAAGGTTCTCCCACGGTTGTTCCAAAGAACTTGTTAGTGGCTCGTCTGCCAGGAACCTTGAGGCTCCTTTTTGTACAAGTCAAACCACAGCCACTGTCACCAGCCTGTGCCTGGGGATGCTTATAAAAACAGCAAACAGAAATGGGGATCATTCTAGAGTGTAAGGTGTAGTGGGTAGCCATTCCAGCTTTGATCTGGAAGTTCCAACCCCCATTGAGGCTTTGGCAACTGTCACACCTACAAGGCGGGGCCAAGGTAGGAGCCTGGAGACCCAAGAGCCGGATGGGCCAGCTCGCACGCACCACGCGCTCTCTCTCTCTGTTCCTGGACCCTAGACTGTGGAGGTTGACCGAGCAGAGCTCCAGAGAACACCGCTGGACTGCGATACACCTTCCCCAAACCCCGCGACCTACCTATCCCTTCATTTGTAAGTTACCCACTAAATAAACCTTCCTTTTAACTACGTGGAGTGGCCTTAATAATTTCACCAATAATAAGGTGAGCGTTCCCCCGAGATGGGACCACTGGATAGGTGTGGCCCTCACAGCGCTCTGTTTACATCTGACATCCTTGTCCACCCAGTCCTCTTCATGATGCTCACTCACACCAAAGAGACAGTCCAGGATTTCCATGCAGACACATCTGTGTGTTCCCGAAAACCCCATCTTCTACACAATCTACCAATATAAACCGGAGCCTGGGGAAGGTGTGGGGCTGGGCACATCCTCAAACCCAGGCCACTCTGTGACCAGAGCATTGATAAAGACAATGAATGGTAGTTATGTAGTGATAGCCTTGAGTCCCCACAGAAAGCTATAGAACATTTTAAATGTACCAAACTGCTGTGGGATGGTCTGTATGTCAAATGTGGTGCTCTGATTGGTCAATAAATAAAACACTGATGGGCCAGTAGCCAGGCAGGAAGTATAGGCGGGACTAACAGGAGAATTGAGAGAAAAGGAAGGCGGAGGAAGACACTGCCAGCCGCCGCCATGACAAGCAGCATGTGAAGACGCCGGTAAGCCACAAGCCAGGTGGCAAGGTATAGATTTATAGAAATGGATTAATTTAAGATGTAAGAACTAGATAGCTAGAAGCCTGAGCCATTAGGCCAAACAGTTTAAATAATATAAGCGTCTGTGTGTTTATTTTATAAGTGGGCTGTCGACTGCCTGGGCTTGGCAGGACCCATAGCTACACCAACCCAACAGACCGGACACACTCGGAATGCTTTAACTGGGAGAGCCTGCCTGTGGAGACTGTGACCTAGGAAGACACAGAACTTCAGGGTGGGCATGGGAAGTAGAGCAGTCTGCCCTGACGGCTGTGCAGCTGAATTCCCTTGACATTTCCCTCAAGCACAGCCTGCAGAGCTCTCCAGTGCAGCGGCGAAGCTGAGGCTCTTTTCTTTGCTGCCCACGTGGGCTTTCCCTGTCCTCCTGTCTCGGCTTCTGTGGGGGGCAATACGGCTCCCTCTGTCTTCTGCCCTGTGTGAACTGAGGCACACACGCCGTGGACAAGGACAACAGGACAGGACAGTCACATCTCAGTCTCTCCCACTGCTGTGGCATGGCTGTGATGGCCAACGGCGCAGAAGACACAGGCTAACTCCTCAGGTGGGGGTCAAGGGTCACAAGGGAAAGTCTCCCTCACGCTGAAGCGGTCCTACAGAGACTGAACTGAAGCAAAGGTCTCGCCGCAGAGAAACCAGAGGAATGCCTGTGATCAGCAGGTGGCTTAGGACACAAGGAAGTCGCCAACTCCAGGGAAGGCTAAGGGACTCCCTCCTCCTGTTGTTACACGGCACACTCATGGCATAAAAGGATCCTGTGAGGTCCCGGATACAGACACAGGAAACCGAGGCCAGCCGCACAGTGCAGATCTTGATCCCTGTGAGGGGCCGGCAGCCCAGAGAACCCTCTTGCCATGTAGGCCAGGAGCCTCCCTGCCTTTCTTTGCAGCGCTGAGTGTCAACCCAGGGCCTAGCTCTGCCACTGAGCTGCAGCCTCGGCTGGATAAGGAGCCTCTTGAAAGCTGCCTCGATGGAACAACCCTGCTCTTCCCCCACTCAGCCCCCCCCCTCAGCCATCATGCCAATAACAACGCTTTTCCAATTCACCAATGGCAACGACCCCACATCACCACACCGCTCCATTCCGTGCCAGCCTGGGACTCCTCACCCCACATGACTGGCACTCACTCCTCCTCAGGTGCCTTCCCTCAGCTTTGCAGCTGAGCCCGACCTTTTACTCTTCTTCCTCCCCCTGACCCCTCAGGGTGGCCTCCTGACCCCGGAAGTGCAAACTCTGCTCCTGCCGCACCTTGGCAAGCTCCTCGGTGCTCAGGTTGATAATCCACAGGTGCACAGCCCAGGCCCCACCCAACCTGACTGGCTTCCCAGACCTCTGATTCCTTGCTACAAATCACCTCGGATGACAGCAACCGTGTAGGTCTAGTCTGGTGATTCTCAAACTGGGGGTCATGACCCCTTGGCGTCGCAGATCAGATGCTTACGATTCATAACAGTAGCAAAATCACAGTTATGAAGTAGCAGTGGAAACAATTTTATGTTGGGGGGGGGGGTCACCATACCTTGAGGAACTGTATTAAAGGGTCGCAGCATTAGGAAGGTTGAGAAGCACTGGTCTAGTTGGTGGCCTGGATGGCATCCCACCTTCTCCCTCCATCTCTCAGAAAATCCCCCATCTTCTGCCCTCCATCTCCCTAAGTCTGATTTCTTCCCTGTACCACCAGCACACGGCCGCCTCTTCCCCAACCGCATCACCCTTCCCAGGAGACTACAGCCACCTCCTGCTGGTCTCCTGACTTCTGCTGCTCTGCCCTGTACTAAAGCTTCTTAGAATGGGAGCCGCACTCGTCCTGTTAGAACATAAGCCAAGCAATGAACAACTGAGTTGTTTTGTTTTGTTTTGTTTTTCTTGAGGTGGGGCCTCACTACACAGCCCTGGCTGGCCTGGTACTTGCTATGTGGACTGGAGTAGACTTTTATTCACAGAGATCCTCCTGCCTCTGTCTCTCAAGTACTGAGAATAAGGTGGGACATACATCTACAGCATCTCTCTTTTTTTTTTTTAAAGATTTATTTGTCTTGTATACAGTGTTCTGTCTGCATGTACACCTGCACGCCAGAAGAGGGCACCAGATCTCATTACAGATGGTTGTGAGTCACCATGTGGTTGCTGGGAACTGAACTCAGGACCTCTGGAAGAGCAGCTAGTGATCCCAACCTCTGAGCCATCTCTCCAGGCCACAACTGAGGTTTTATTGAGACAGGGTCTTGCTATGTAGCCCAGGCTTTCCTTGAACTCAAAATCCTCCTTCCTCTGGAATATTGTGATTACAGGTGTGTGCCGCTTCACCCAGCTAAGCAATGAACATCAGAAAGAGAAGTTGGTAATGCCACTTACAAAAGTCATTTACATGACTTCAAAAACATCAAATACAGCTCAGTGGGTAAAGCTCTGGTTGTAGAAGTGTGAGGATCTGAGTTCGAATCCCTAGAACCCACGTAAAGCAACAATCAGCAGCCCAGGGAACCCTAGTGAGCCTGTGGCAAGATGAGACGGAAGGGAGAGACAGGAGAATTCCTGGAAACTCGAAGGCCAGCTAGCCTGGAGCAGCCCTCGGCAAACAACAAAGACGCCGTATCTCAAACAGGTAGAAGGCAAAGGCTGAGACCCGAGGTTGTCCTCGACCTCTACAACTGTGCCATGGAGTGGGCATGCCCAGTACTCACACACAAATGAACACACACCATACAGTGTACACAACACACACACAGACTTTAAAACATCCAACAACCAGGAACTAACCTGTCCTAGGATGTGTAAGACTGCTAGGCTGAAAATAACACAACATTACTTAGAAAAATAAACAGAGGCTCTAGCACACGGGTGATCTGAAGACACACGGTTAAGGCACGCCCCCCCACACACCCAGAGCAATTTCTGTCAAATTCCAGCAGGCTTTCCTGAAGAAACTGACAGGCTGAGTCCATGATTTATAAATACATGGAAAGGCAAAAACAAAAACAAAACAAAAAACCAGGAGGTGGTGGAGCACGCCTTTAATCCCAGCACTCAGGAGGCAGAGGCAGGGGAATCTCTATGAGTTCCAGGCCTGTCTGGTCTACAGAGTGAGTTCCAGGATAAACAGGGCTACACAGAGAAACCCTGTCTCAAAAACTCAAAATAATAACAATAATAATAATAATAATAATAATAAATAACAGATTGATAGATGATAGATAGTAGATGATAGACAGACAGGCAGGCAGACAGACAGACAGGTAGGTAGATAGATAGATACATAGATAGATACATAGATAGATAGATAGATAGATAGATAGATAGATAGATAGATAGATAGATAGAAAGATGGAAAGGGGTCTCAGCAGGCAAATGATCTCAACAATGAGAAGAGACATTCTTAGCCCGCCTGATCTGAGAGCTCAGCCTCAACTACATGGGGGATGGCATGGGACCAGCCTATGGACAGAAAGTCAGCATGGAACAGAGCAAGAGCCCACACATGTCCCTCCCCCCCAACACCCCATGCCACCAGTCAGTTTCCAGCCAAGGCTCCGTGTCTGTCGATGATTGAGGGAACCTTTCTCCAGTAGTGTTGAGATATCTGATTAGCCATGGCGTGCGTGCGTGCGTGCATGTGTATGTGTGTGTGTGTGTGTGTGTGCATGCGTGCATGTGTGTGTGCGTGAGTGCGTGCGTGTGTACGTGCGTGTATGTATGTGAACACTGACTCTACATACAAGGGCGGACTTGTGAAGGATCAGAAACAGATGTAAGGCCCGGAAGACAGAGTTTCCAGAAGAAAATAGAGCAACACCTTTGCCATGGGGCAGCAAATGTTTCTCAGTCTAGATGTAAGCACAAACAGTTACAAAAATTGAGAATCCCTGCTCATCAAAGACTGGCCGGGCTGGAGAGGTGGCATGGGAGTAAAAGCACTGGCTGATCTTGCTGAAGACCTGAGTTCAGTTCCCAGCACCCACATAGTGGTTCATAATAATCTAGAACTCCAGTTTTAGGGGATGGGACACCTTCTTTAGGCCTCCACAGACATTGCATACAAGTATACATATAGGCAAACACACATACACATGAAATAAAGAATTTTTAAAAATACTACACTATATGTATATAATTTCTTGTTAGAGGATTTCTCTGTGTAGCCCTGACTGGTCTGAAACTCACTCTGTAGATCAGGCTGGCCTTGAACTCAGAGATCTTCCTGCCTCAGCCTCCAGAGTGCTGGGATTACAGGAATGTCCTACCATACCTGACCTAGTGAACAGAGGAACTGGAGAGATGACTCAGTGGTTAAAAGTACTGGTTGCTCTTCCAGAAGACCTGGGTTCAATCCCCAGCATCCACATGGTGGTTCACAGCCATCTCTAACTCTGGATATCCGACACCTTCCTCTGGTCTCCATGCTGACAAAACACCCATCCAGATAAAAGAAAAGAAAAGAAAATGAATAGATACTTAGTTATGGCACCAATAAACCATAACACCAAGCAGCATGGCACGCTAGATAACCCTAAGGGTTTGGTAGCAGTGTGCATACATTGGTGGTAACCAACGGCTCTTTAAGATCAAGAGGAAAATCGTGCCTGGTACTGGAAACCTAACCAGCTACTCAGCACTCGTGACGTCATGGATCTTGGAGGAGCACCTGCAACCACTTGACTAAACCAGCAGAATCCCTAACTACACTCTAAACACTTGTCCTTACACCCACAGATAAGTGTGGTCCTCACCCTCATCAAGGAAACTTCCCTTTGCAACGGAGACCACTACAGAAAACCACAGCCAACGCAGCGTTGTGGAGCCCAGTACCAATGGACACATCTCTCAAACAATCCCGCACCTGAGACTCGAGGAACACCGTGGAAGAGGGCACTGGAAGACTGCCAGAGCCAGGGGAACAGGGAGTTTGCTGTGAGACTGTGTCTCCGAGTAGTGTCAGAAGCTCCGCCCATGGTCTCACCAACACGATTACCCAAACTTTAGCTGAACAAAGAAGACCCCAACAGACAAGCCAGTGTGGGCAGGGAAAACCCATGAGG
Organism: Peromyscus aztecus; assembly: GCA_902168405.1. Lineage (NCBI taxonomy): Eukaryota > Metazoa > Chordata > Mammalia > Rodentia > Cricetidae > Peromyscus > Peromyscus aztecus. Next base: position 5,936 of record CABHPQ010164771.1, on the reverse strand, counting down.
TCTCCCCACTACACGAAGAACCACTGACCACTAAGGAATGCCAAGAGTGGGAGAAATCGGCTTTCCTGGGGAAGAGCGCTGGCTGCTCATCCAACACCAAAGGGTCAGCCCTGGAAATGTACACACGAGTAACATTACACAGACCGAGGCGGTCATAATTAGAAATATATACGTACGTACACACATACATATATGCGTAATTAATGAAAATTATTTATGTAAATAATTAAGGAGGCCATGAACTTTAAAGAGAGCAAGGAGGAGGATTTGGAGAGATGTGGAGGGAGGGTAGGGAGGAGGGGATGATGTAATCTCAAAAATAAAAGAAATCAGGAAAAAGGAAACAGAAAGAAAACAATCAGAGGGTTAGACAGCTGGGCACGGGTGTGTGTCCGGAATCTGCACACAGAAGGCTAAAACAGGGAGACTGATGTGAATTCAAGGTCAGCCTGGGCTACACAGTGAGACATTGTCTAAAAAGTCCATAGAAAGAAAAAGAAAAGACAAACAGACAAGCTGAGACTGGGGAAAAGCAGTCACTGAGTACTGACAAAGGGCTCGTGTTTTGATTATACAAAGAACTCCTACAGGCTGGGCATGGTGGCATTTTCCTGTAATCTTAGCACTTGGGAGAAAGAGGCAGGCCGAGGTCTGTGAGTTTGAGTCCAGCCAGGGCTACACAGTGAGACCCTGTCTCAAAGAAATGTCATCAATAAGTACAGCCCAATAAAAGGGGCAAAACACTAAACGAGTGCTCGCGGGAGACCACACACAGACGTCCAGCGAGCCCATCCAAGTCACATCCATCCAGGGTGCGAGACAACGCTACAGTGAGGAGCATTCCATGACCGAAAGAGGGCAAAACAAAATACAGTGGACCGCGCGGGTGCTGCCAAAGAGCTGAGAAGCAGCAGTGTTTGCCCGTCATGGTGGGAACTCAGAGGTCACAAGCTCCAGAAATGTCTTTGGAGTTCCTTCCAAGACCAAACATATGTCAGTTCTCTGACCCGAAGATTCCACCCCCAGCTGTTCAACAGAACTGAAATCACAGACCCACAAAGGACTCCCCCACGTTCTCAGAGCTAACAGCTGTCGGCCGGAAAGGACCCACCTGGCGGCATGGGGCTGGAGAGGCAAGCTGTGGGCACACACAGCCAAGTCACTAGGCACTAAGACAGATGGAGCATCCGTACACACAACACACGAAATGGGAAGAGGCATGAAGTAGACACACAATAACAGCAATAATAACATAGATGTGGTGGCCTGGGCTACGACTGTAACCCCAGCCTACTGAGCTCAATTATTAAACCAACATGTCCCCTCGCTGGTGGTGGGGCACACACCTTTAATCCCAGCACTCAGGAGGCAGAGGCAGGTAGATCTCTGTGAGTTCAAGGCCAGCCTGGTCTACAGAGTGAGTTCCAGGACAGCCAGGTCTACACAGAGAAACCCTGTCTTGAAAAACCAAAAAACCCAAAACAATAACAACATCAAAAACAAAGAACAAACAACCAAAAAAACCAACAGAAAATGTCAAAAACCCAGGAGGAAAAGACTAATTTTTTAAGATAGGCTATAAAGGTCTAGGGTACAGATAACAGGAGCCCCTGAAGAAACAGTGCAAAAATAAAGCAAAATAACTCCAAAAACGTAACTCAAGGCAACTGCTTGAAGTTAAAAAATAAACTTGAAGGTCTGGAGAGATGGCTCAGCAGTTAAGAACACTGGCTGTTCTCCCAGAGGACCCAAGTTCAAATTCCCAGCACCTACATGGCAGCTCACAACTGTCTGTAACTCCAGTTCCAGGGGACCCAACACCCTCACACAGACATACAAGCAGGCAAAACACCAATGCACATAAAAAATAAGAACAAATAAATCATTAAAAAAAAGGGTTGGGGATTTAGCTTAGTGGTAGAGTACTTGCCTAGCAAGCACAAGGCCCTGGGTTCGATCCTCAGCTCAAAAAAAAAACAAAAAAAACCTGAAATGACATATTTAATAAGCATGGGTCTGAAGAGATGGCTCAGCACTTGCTCTCTAAACAAGAGGACTTGAGTTCAAATCCCTGTGTGTCTGTAACCCCAGCATGGCGGGTGGACAGAGACAGGTTCCACGAGCAAACCGTCCGGCCAGCCTGGCCAAAACTTTGAGCTTCTGGTTCAGTGAGAGACCCTGTCTCTCGGTATTAAGACGGCAACAGATGCAGACTGTGACATCACACTCTGACCTTTCTGTCCAGGGGCATGCATTATGCATAGAGCCCAAAACAAGAGACGTCAGAGAAGATGAGGATGAGGAGGATGAAGAAGGGGCCTACAGAGGTGGCTCAGCAGATAAGAGCACCTACTGCTCCGGTAGAGGACCTGAGTTTGGTTCCTAGCATCCACACGTAAGCTCCTGCCTATAACTCCAGGTCCAGAGGATGCCCTCTTCTGGCCTCCATGGGCACTGCACACACATGGTGTCTGCAGACATGCATGCAGGCAAAACACCCAGATGCATACAATAAAATAAAAATAATTTTTGAAGAATTACATCTCAAGTCTGGGGAGGTGGCTCTATGGTAATGTGCCTGCTGCTTAAATATGAGGTCCTGAGCTAGGATACCCAGCACCCACATAAAACATTGGGCATGATGGTATGCTCCTATAGCCCTGGTACTGGGGGATGGCAGCAGATGGATCCCTGGTACTCACTAGCCTCCCAGTCTAGCTGACTTGGTACACTCCAGGTTCAGTGAGAGACTGTGCTTCAGAAACTACGGTGAAGAGAGATAAAAGTTACTGATGTTGACCTTTGGTCCACTCACATATGAGCACACACATGCACATGCACGAGAGAAAGAGAGAGAGAGAGAGAGAGAGAGAGAGAGAGAGAGAGAGAGAGAAGTATATCACATAATTGAAAATAATCCAGACTGGTCAATCTCAAAATGTATTGTAGAAAAAAAACCATTAGGTTTAAGAAAATAAAAAAGGGGGAATCACACATCTAGGAAAAAAAAAAAAACAAGTGAAAAACTGGATAGTCAGACTTTCCTATAGCAGAGCTCAGAGTTCTGGTCCAAAAGAACACTCAAGCTATTCTAAGGACAAGAAGAGAGGGGAGAGGAGGAAATGGAGGGAGTAAGGGGGTGGAGCAAGAAAGGATGGGGGGGAGGGGGGCAAAATGGTCTTTTTACTATAACAAGAATAAACGCCACCCAGCAGCAAGAACTCAGAGAACATTGTCCCAGGATCCCCTTCCTGTGGGAGCTGTTGAAGGATGGCCAAAATGACTCGAGTCACACTGCCTGGTGGGCGCTGCCTGGCCACAGCATGAAGGTGAACTCGGAGAAAGATGCGGCAGGTGTGGCACACTCTGCTGACGGCACATCTGCTTTCAGGATGCTGCAGACTGCACACAGCAGGGACACAGCCCATTTCAGCTGCTCTCAGGATGCTGGAGACTGCATACAGCAGGGACACAGCCCATTTCAACTGCTCTCAGGATGCTGGAGACTGGACACAGCCCATTTCAACTGTTCTCAGGATGCTAGAGACTGGACACAGCCCATTTCAGCTGCTCTCAGGATGCTGGAGACTGGACACAGCAGGGACACAGCCCATTTCAGCTGTTCCTAGGATGCTAGAGACTGGACACAGCCCATTTCAGCTGCTCTCCAGAATGGCAGTCAGCATCGCTGTTCCAAGACTGCTGTGTGGGATGTGGGATGCAGCAAGGGGGGGGGGGCTGCAGTACATTCTAATGTTCATTCTCCACATGCTCAAGAAGAGGGACCCTTGATGGGGGAGGAAGGAGACAGGAGTGTGATGGAGAAGCTGGTGGAGCACTGTGACTGAACTGGAAGCTCCAGGCATTTTATCCTGAGGTAGATGTATGTATGTATACAGATATGTGTATCTACATGCATGCAGATATGAATGTGTGACTCTCCATGTGCATATATATAGCACAGGCCACTGAGAGAGACCAGAACCAATGATGAGTTTTGGAGTATTTAATGCTCCCAGTGCCCAGATTAGGGTTTCAAAATACCACTTGCCACAAAACTTAAAAACATCAGAGCCAAAACAACATCGGGGCTGTGTGGAGAAACAGCTAAGTCCATATCTAAAGCAGCAGCAAAGGAAGGGGTGAGGCCAGAGTCCAGGACCCCACAGACTTCTAGGATCCTGTCTAAAGGGCACAGAAGCTGGAAATCCAGGCTTCCCTGGCTAAAGATCTTCCACAGAGAAAACCACTGCTCAGGAGCAGACTATGCACGAGAGGCTGAAACCACTACCGCCGACAGCAACAGAAGATACAGCAATAACGCTGTAGGAGAACACATCAAGTCAGGAACGGGGTGGTTATGCTTGCTGCTCTTGTTAGAGTTTGGCGAGTTTGGTTCCCAGCACTCACATGGGGTGACTCGCAACCCCCTCTAACTCCAGCCCCAAGGGATCTGACACTGTTTTTTGACCTCCAGAGGCACCTGCATACCTGTGGCATACACACATAAATAAAAGTAAAAATAAATCTTTTTTGAAAATCAAATTAAAACTGGAGAGATGGCTCAACCTTTAAGAGTACATACTGCTCTTGCAGAGGACTGGAGTTCAGTTCCCAGCACCCACACTGAGCGGCCCTCAAGTGCCTCTAACTCCAACATCAGGGACTCTGATGCCCTCCTCTGGCCTCCACGGGAAACTGCACTCGCATGAATATTACCCCCACTGTGGGGGGCCGTTCTCAGGTTCCTCATGGCTTTACCCAGCAGATCCACATAGAGGATGATTAGGACCACGGGCCTGAGTGCAGGTGTCTGAGATGGTCTGCACTTGGCTGTGCTGGGGGAGGAGGTCATTTGCTCCACCCCTTGGCGTCTCTATAAAAACCCTGGGGCAGAGACAGTCGGGCGTTGGAAAAGGTTCCAGGCCCTCTCGAGGCTATCCTTTATTTTCTATCTGTTTATCTCCGCAATAAATCCTTCTATCTAATATTTCCGGCTGCTCACACTCAAGAAAACTCTGGGAAGCTGTGGGGGTGGTGGGTAAACGCCCCACAGAATGGCGCCTGAACAGGGACTAAAGAAAAAAGAAAAAAAGGGAAAAAGAAAAAGGGGGGACTAAAGACAAAAGGGGGGACTAAGACAAATGAACAGGGACTAAAGACAAAGAAATAGGGACTAAAGATAAAGGAAAATAATAGTTTTATTACAGAGTTTTTGGCGAAAGTGTGGGTCAGCCCTGCCAGTGGAAAGGCATGCTGGTGTTATGGAAAATATATATGTTATATATATATTGAGGGGCAGGGGTTTTATCCTCGAGAGAAAAGGAAAGCGGACTGGAAGGATGTCCGATGCTACAGCGTAATTCTCTTCTGTCAAAATTTTCTATCTTCTATCCCTTTCTCAATTTCTATCTGAAAAATAAGTATAAGGCATAGGGTAATAATATAGTGTAGAAAAACTTAGAAGTGTAAGATTGGGTAGAAAAAATTTAAGTAAGGCAACTAGACAGAAAAACTCTCCAATTTTCTAACTTTGGGGGCTTTGAATGCAAACTGGGAAAAAAAAATCTTTGGGCTTTACGGGTAGTAAAAAAGCTCTTCTCTGAGCTAATGGGGAAGAAAAAAGTTTCCTATGGAAGCTTTTGACCTAGGGACAGCTGAAATGCTAAGTCCAAACTGCAGGAGAAAGTGATTTCTCCCTGAGGCAAAAATGGGGGTGTAAAAAGCCAAAAAGTTTAAAGTTGGGAAGTTTTGGGAAAAGTTGGTCTTTCTCTCTTGGGGGAAAAAATCTTTCTCTTAAACTAAAAAGCTTTTCTTGGAAAACTTGGGGAAAAATCTCTTAAAAAGCCTTAATCTTTCTCTCAAACTTAAAACTAAAGCCTCTAACCTTCTCTCAGAAGGATGAGATTAGAATCACCTGGAGATATTAGTGTGAG
>CABHPQ010164770.1:0-27109 GCA_902168405.1 Peromyscus aztecus | reverse complement strand
CACCCTTACTTCCCGCTCCTCCCATGTCCACCCCCACCCTTGCAGCCTGCCCCCCCAAAAAAAATGATTGAAAAAGAAATAAGTCTAATTTGTGTTGTTTATATGGTCAAACTCCCAGTGGCCAGCCCCTTAAAGAAAAGTGCATCCTTTCCTCTGCCACCCCTGTCAGTAGCCATCTATTGTAGAGAGCTACACATCAGCATCCTTATCACAGTTTTGAAGAGTTCTCTTTGACGGCTTTGTGTCTAGGTTGTTACTTTTTTGGAGGGTGGAGGTAGAGGTTGTCACAGAAGCCTTTCATATCTCTCTTTCTTAACTGTGAGTCTGCAGTCATCCATACCCCTGCAGAAGAAGTTTCCTTGTCCTTTCCAGTCAGCAGGAACACAGTGAATGGACTTCCACATGGTATCTGGCAACAGCACCGACCTCAGATATCCATCTGGCCTCCAGCATCAGCACATTCCACAGACCTCAGCATGGTCCCCTGGAGGCAGCCTGGCCTATGCCCATCAGCATGGCTTCAGGTGGCAGCAGAGACAACAGGTATCTGTGTGGCTTTTGTTAATAACAAGGGTCACAGATGTCAACTCGGCCCCAGGCGGCAGCAAGACCATGGACCCAGACATGACCCACTGTGGCAGCATGGACCATGGAAAGCAAAGTGTTCAACATAGCCTCAGGTGGCAATACAGGCTGCTCACATCTGAATGCCCTCCCTCCCTGCATCATGGCCCAAGGCCATTAACATGGCTTTAGTGGGTAGCACAGACAGCTTTTGGTGGTGATATGGTCCGTGGACTTCAACATGACTTCCGGTTGTAGCAGGACCACAGACCCAGACATGGCTCCCAGAGGCAGCCTGGGCTATAGATATCAACACCACCACAGGTGGCGGTACAGGCAAGGTACGTCCAATGGTAGTTCAGGTTGTAACCATTGACATGGTTCAGCCTCTTTCCACAGCTTACTCACTGCTCAGCTCCTCCATCCTTCCTATACCTTCAGGGCACATTGTTTGATGCAGTGGGGGTGGAAACTGCAGCACATCATTCAGTATATATATATATATATATATATATATATATATATATATATATGGTAAAACTATATGGTTTATTAGGTTACACAATACATCACCACAGAGGTGAACCTGACTGGCAGATTTGGGTTACTCGGGTCATACGTTCTAGAGTTATACTTGGCTCTACTCCTGTTCTCTCTCTTTGCTTCCTGTTTCCTATGACTCGCCTCTGCCACACACTCCCACTACTGTGTTGTTCTGCCTTACCATAGGCAGAACTGTGGACTGGGAACATGGAAACCGGGAGACAAAATAAATGTTTATCCTTGCCGGGTGGTGGTGGTGGTGGTGGTGGTGGTGGCGGTGGTTGCGGCGGCAGCGGCGGCGGCCTTTAATCCCAGCACTTGGGAGGCAGAGGTAGGTGGATCTCTGTGAGTTTGAGGACAGCCTGGTCTACAGAGCAAGTTCCAGCACAGGCTCTGAAGCTACACGGAGAAACCCTGTCTCAAAAAAAAAAAGTTTATCTTTCAAACTTGCTTACACCAGGAATTTTGTCATAGATATGAAAAGTCTGGCTAACATATTAGCCAGGCATGGAGGTTCATGACTGTTACTTAGGAGGATGTTGAGATCCAGGCTAGCCTGAGCTATGTAGCAAGACACTGTCTTAAAAACCCTAAAAGAAAGAAAGAAAGGGAGAAAGAAAGAGAAAAACAAATTCCTGTACAACAAAGCAGCTACAACAGAAAAATACAATTTACTGCCCAGAAGCAGCTAGAAGTTGACTTGGGGAGATGAACCTGCTTTCCCAGATGTAGGATTAGTAGATGTAGAGAGAGAGTAGAAATCTTGAGGAAGTCCAAGTTGTACTATGGTTCTGGTCAGAGACAGGGGACATCTGAATTAGCTAGGAGCTTTTGAGGTCTGCAAGATGCTCAGTAGGTAAAGGCACCTGCCACCAAACATCATGGCCTCAGTTTGATCTCTAGGATCCATCTGGTTAATCTCTGACAAGAGGGAGGGAGGGAGGAGAGAGAAAAGGAGGGAGGGAGAGAAAGAGAATAAATTGTAATAATTTTTTAAAGAAAAGAATAAAAATGGTTGGAACACAGAGGAGGTAAGATGCAGATGATGTCAGCAATTCAAGGCTGTACAGTCAGGCCAGAGGACATGAGTTAGAGCTATCTGTTTACAACTTATTGAAGACTGGTGTACCTCTGCCATCAGGTTCTGCCAGAGGTTCCTAACCAGAGACAATCGGTCTCTCAGAAACATTTAAGCAAAATCTGGAGACATTGGTTGCCACTGGGGTGTGCTATTGATATCTTGTGGGCAGAGGCCAGACATGTGGTTAAATCCCATGCAATTCATAAGATAGCCCCTGTTCGAGTTTGCTTTTCTGTTGCTGTGATAAACAGCATGACTAAAAGCAGCTTGGAAGGTAACAGTGTGTTTCCGATTACAGTCCACCACCAGGGAAGCTAGAACAGGAGCTATTGGAGGCAGGAACTGAAGCACAGACCAAGGAGGAACTCTGCTTTCTGGCTTTCTCCCAGGCTCACATTCAGTTACCTTTCTGATGTAGCCTAGGTCTATTTGCCTTGGGATGGTACCATCCACAGTGGGCTGGGCTATCCAACATTAATCAGCAATCAAGAAAATACTGCACAGACAAGCCCACTGGCTAATCTGATTAAGGCAATTCATCAAAGCATGTTCCCTCTTCCCAAATATGTCAAGCTGACAACCAAGATTAGCTCTCACAGCCCCCAACAACAAAGAATTAACATGTTCCTCGTGTATTCAAAGACTGTGCTAGCACAGAGGCTCTGATGGGAGATATTTGTTCAATTACAGTTTCTAGAATAAATCATGTAACAGATAGTTGATAACTATTTTAGGAACAAATGATAAAGCAATGGCCGTCATTTGTTGAGCTCTCCCTATGTGTGAGACCCTTTTTTCATATGCCAATTAATGATCACACAACTCTCAGAGTTAGGGCTGAGATCTGCATCTTGTTTTCCAGATGAAATCTAGGAGAACCAGGCAGGTAAGTCACTCTCTAGGAAGAAAAGCAGCTGGTGTGGAAACCCTTGCTTATCTGACGCTAATATTCATTTTATTATCAAAACCTCCTCTGTTTTCAAAGGAACTTAAATTGTTTTGGCCATAATCAAATTTCCAATTACTCAAATGCTGGAATAAGCTTTTATGAGCTTCATAAACTATCCTCCCTCTTCTTATTAATTAATTTATATTTTGTTTATGGCCACTCTCCAGGCTTGCTATTGCTATACGAACATAGAATTTATAAAGTACCACATTAGGCCAGAGCATTCCACTTCTTAATAGCAAGATATTCAGCAATGTATTCCTCGGGTTTATACATAGATATCACCACTTGGAAGGTGTGCTTGATGCTATTTCCCCAGATAGGGAACTCCTGAAGGATGTTTGAACAAAACATTGCCACTCCTCATTAAAAAGAAATCTCACTCGATTATTTTTTGGGGAAATGTAAGCTGGGACACTCTCATTTTATTCACTGATTATATTGCTCTCTCAGCAAGCAGCTTTAGTTGGGAGGAAAAAATGTTGAGCAAGATGGAGGAAACTCAATAGCAACGTACAGGAGGCTCTGAAAGAGTGTATGCAGTCATTCACCCTCATTTGCATGACTGATAGTTGATTGCTTTCTGAAAGCTCTAAAAATCCTAGCCAAAATGATGAAGGAGTCTGCTTTAGTGTTGTGGGGACTTTTGTCACACGATAGTGCTACCAGCAGGTGTATAGGATGGTCAGATCTTGCAAACAATTCATAAAACCCTTGTTGCACTTTCTGCCATCTGGCCCTGGCTTACCATTCCCCCAGCTCTTGTCCCCACCTACAGTCCTAGCCATTGGCTGAGTATGCCAGAAGAGCGACTTTTCTGATGTTCACATCTCAGCACAACTGTTCCACTCTCCCAGGTGAAAACCAGTTAGTGCTGGAAGCACCGAGTTCCTCGGGCTTTCCCAGGTGGCCCTCTCCAGTCTGAGGGCATCCATTGCTTGCATCTGTTCAGTGACTCACCCACACAGTGAGACAATGTTTTAGGTGCTGACAAATAGAGTTCCAGCTTTCGTGGAGCCTGCAGTTAAGGGGAGTCTAGAGAAATTTGTGCCTCTTAAAAATGGGTGTGGGGGTTCACAAGATAATTATCACATAGTTCAAAGTATTGGGCAAGGTTGGAAGTTCTACGTCTGCAAGAGGATGAACAGCCATGTGGTAAGCACACAGTGCGGTTTCCATTGGCCTCTTATGCGGGGCTCCCGTGCCAGGCTCTGAGAGCTGCATGGCTGATAAGCAACGTGGAAGTTTCAGGAAGCCACAACCTCGAGCACTATTTTGATTTCAAGAAGTGCTGGCCCTGAGGGAACTGGAATTTCTGTCGAGCGGCTTCTTTACAATTTTTGAAAAGGGAGTTTTGTCTAAGTCAACCCTTCTTTCATAGAAAAGACAGCACATTTTGCTTCTATCTGCCATATGCCTTACCTGGAATCTCACACTGTAGAGATTTGTATCTCTTCATGTTGTTTCTATATTTTTTTTCCTCCTCAGCAGGAAAAAAAAATGTGGGTAACCCAGTATCTTGCTTACCTTTGGATGCGAAGGGTCCATTCCAAAGCCTGGGACAAGGAAGACCTTAGTCCATGTGTGCATGGCCACCTGGGGTTTTCTGTGACAACTTAGGGAGTCCACTAAATAAAGCAACAACCCATGGCTCTATTTTATTTTTTTGGCTTAGTTTTTAAAATTGCACTAAATCTTGCTCTGTGGCAAAGCTCACTAAATTCACAATCCCCCTTCAGCCTCTGTAGCGCTGGGATTATTGACATGTACTACCAGGTACAAATCTATTTTTATTAAAAAAAAATCAACAACAACCCAAAACCGTGTCTCTCGAGGTTTTGCCTTAACTTTTGTTCATAAGAGAAAGATAAGCAGCTTGGCTATTCAAGCTCATCTGGTTTCTGCAGTTTAAAGCATTCCAGTACTTTCTGCATGTGTGGTACTGAATACATATGGCTATTGAGCATCTGGAAGGGGACAGAAACAGGGAAAGGTGGCGAACACCTGCAATCCTAGCACTCAGGAGGAGGCGGCTGGAGTATCAGAAATCCAAGGTCATCCTTGGCTATAGAGTGAATTCAAGGCCACCCTGGGTTACATGAGACCACATCTCCCCCCCTCCCCTCCAAAAAAAATCAAAGAGAAAGAAAAATCACTAGATCCAGTGACTTGACTGAATTGAGGTACGGTAAAGGAGATCCAGTAAATAGAAATACGAAAGTTAAGCTCTCTGGTTAATACCACATTACTTACATACTAATGTTTCTATTATATTGGGTTCAATATTCAAAATTATTTTTACTTGTTTATTCCTACTTGGGGAAGGGTTGTAAGGTAGAGTCTTATTAAGTAGCCCAGGCTGGCCTTCACTTGGAAATCCTCTTGCCTCTGTCTCTCAAATTCCTGGATTACAGGAACTAACCATTTCAGTCAGCTTCTTTTTATTTTGCAAAATGAGGCTCCTCAAACACTGTGTGTGTGCCTGTGTGTGTGTGTGTGTTTGTGCACGCACGTGTGCGTGCGTATGCATGTGTGTATGCAGAGACTGGAGTTCAGTGCCTTCCTCTAAGTTTTCCACCTTATAGTCTCAGACAGTCTCTCACTGAAGCTGGAGCCCTCTCAATTCACTAGATGGGGTGGTCTGCAAGCCCCAGGTGACCTGCCTATCTCTGTCTCCCATGTGCTGGGATTACAGGTGTGTGCTGCATACCTGGATTTTTAGAAGTGTGGGTACTGGGGATCAAACTCTGGTCCTTAGCCTTTCATGGCAAGCACTTTATGACCGAGCCCCCTCCCAGCCCTAACTCGAGCATTTTTAGTTGCACCTTGTATTCCTGCTGGGCTCTGCTAGTCTCCATTTTGGCCTTCCTTTCCTTTGACCCTTCATCTCAGGACAATCCTTTGGAAGAATTCCTCCTTTATTCTGATATTTGCAGTGGAAGTCCTGTAACACTGTCTGTGCATTCAGCTTCATTTACCTTGTACTTTCATATCTGAAGATGATGCGACCTGGAGATGGCTGGGAAAAGATGGCTGGGAGGATCCATCCTTGTGCCCCTCTTCTGCTGTTCTCCGAGGTCTCCTTTGGCAGCAGGGCTTCCCAGTTTCTCTTTTGGGAAGATCTAGTTTTGCATCACTTCTTTCTCCTCTAGAGCAGTTGGCTTCAGCCTCTTGACCTGATCTTCGTGGCAGAAGGGCTGCAAAGGGAGAGAAGCAACTTCCTCCCGAGGAGCAAAATGCAGTTGGGTATTTCATGCTGCCATCCCCTCCAGATTTGTTTATTGATTGAATGAGAAACCCAAAACATTGAGCTATAGCTGGAGTTCTTCTCACGGGAAATAACACTCAACTGTATTCCACTTTTTGCGGTCCAGAATCATGGAAGAATATCATGCCTTATCACTGTCTCCTTCACTTCCTCGGCTCTTGAATTGTTTAGAGAGAGGATGTTGTAGTAAGCCTCACAAGGACATAAGCTTTCTTGAACACTACTCCATGGCTAAATATTAGGTTTACAGGTACAGAATGAGTCTTCGGGTAAATAGAGCCATTTAGAATTTTTCTGGGATCTTAGAGCTAAGCAGTGGGATTTCTGAGCTTTTCCTTTAGTGACAAAAGAAAAAAAGATAAAAAAGAAAAGAGAGGATCCCCTCAGAGATGAATTGTTTTACTTATTTCTTGCCACCGAGGGCCTCAGATTACATACCTGATGTCATTCTTCATTGTGCAAAATTGAATATTTAACTCATCCACAGGCACAGGGATATTATTATCAATTATCAAAGGCTGATTATTATCAATCCTTTCAAAAGTACTGTGATGAAAGTCTATTATTTAAAAAAAAAATGTCAACTGGTGGCTCATGGAATTTTCTCTGCTCTTTTGATGACTGATCTGTGGTCCTGTAGTACTATCAATAAGTTCTTTCCTGTACCCGCCCCTGTATTATTCACTCCACCTCCACCCCTGGCAAGAGTGACTAGTGTGACGGTTGTTGTTTTCCTCAAAATGAGTTCAGATTGTGAATGACTCGAGTTCATCACAGCCAAACCAAACCTCTCTTTTAGTTGCAGATCTCAAATGCCCTCCCCTCAATTAAAACAAAATGCACAAAGTACTGCCAACTGTTTTCCTAACTCTTCCAAAATGGAGACGATCCAAAATGATGGGAGCTTTCAGATGGATCGAATCGCATTAAGACACATAAACATTTAAAATCACTTGCAACTTTTTTCTTGCTGTTTTGGGGAAATGTTGACACTTAAGTCATAGGGGTTGTCAGTCAGGATGAGCATATGGCTGTTGACTGCCATTTATGTCCCTTTGAAGTCAAGGCAGTTTTTCTGTTTTGTTTTATTTTTAAGTTGTATTATTATTATTTTCTTAAATTCCAGTTTTTGTAGGGCATGTGTGTGTGTGTGTGTGTGTGTGTGTGTGTGTTTTGCATGTATACATATGTGCATATGTGTGCACTTTCCTGTGTGTGCACATGTTGGAGGCCAGAGGTTGATTCTGGGTGTCTTCTTCTATCTCCTTTCACCTTAGTATTTGAGACAGTCTTTCACTGAGCTCACCTGAATTGGGTAGTCTGGCTTGCCAGCAAGTCATTCAGGGTCTGCCTGTCTCTGGCTCCCCACCATTGGGGTCTCAGACCTGCACAATTATGCCTAACATTTACATGAGTGGTGGGATCTGAACTCAGGCCTTCATGCTTATGCAGCAAAGCTCTTTTCCCATTGAGCAATCCATCCTCATAGTCTACAGCATTGCATCTTCAGCAGTCAGGCCCTGAGCTTCCTCTCGATGTGTGGTCAGGCATCAGGTTCAGCATTACCTGTGCGAAAGGACACCCTTTGGGGATGCCACTTAAATAGATATTGACCTTGAGCTTAGTCCTTAATTTCTGTAAAATTCAGTATCCTCCTTGGTAAACTATGAATGGCAATCCATGTCTTGCAGAATTTACCTTTATTTTGTTAACTGAAGAAAATAAAGAAGAAAGCAAACCACCTATTACTCTCAACAGTCTTACAAAATGAATTATTTTCATTAGCAATAATACCACAAAAGGAAAAGGGTCAGGGAGGAAGGAAGAATAAAGGAAAGACTCTACACTTCTTTAAATTGAGCAGATGTGGATCCATGAATAAAGCCCTCAGTTTTTTTTTTGTTTGTTTATTTTTTTGTTTTTGTTTTTTTGTTTTTTCGAGACAGGGTTTCTCTGTGTAGCTTTGCGCCGTTCCTGGAACTTACTTGGTAGCCCAGGCTGGCCTCGAAGCCCTCAGTTTTTTAATCTCAATGAATGATAAAGGATTCATTCAAAGCAGGCATTGGCTGAGCTGGTAAAATGTGTTCATCCAGAGCCATGTTACCTTCTATTGACTGGGCTCCTCTTGTGTTCTGAATGACTGTGATAGCAGAGCCACATTTCAGTAGGTAATGGGATGATGATGAGTCTTCTTTCTCCATTGAGGCTGAGTTAAACTCTGCTTTTCAAACACACTGTGCCAGGCTCTGCTGTTTTATGATCTATTTTCAGTGGCTCTTCCTCTGACCGGAGAACACACACGTGTGCTTGTTCACTGGTGTTCCCATCTGTGCAGATCTGCGATACTCTCAGATTTAATAAGCCTCATTGTATCAACTTTCGTTTTCCCTTTCCCATCTGCTGAATATGACAGATGAACTCCTTGAAAATGTTTATCATCTTTGACTTTATTTAGGATTGCATGGCCATGGATACTCACTTCTTTATCATTTGTCATGAATCTTTCACTTGTTTTTAAGATCATTATTAATTCTACAGGGTTGGGCGTTTGGCTCAACATATGTATCAAAAGCAGACATGTGCGTTTTGTAACCATGGAAAATACAAAGGATTGTCTGTGCAAGAATGTAAAACTTGAGAGCTGAGTGTGATGGTGTACATCTGTAACTCTAGCATGTGGGATGCTGAGGCAGGAGGATCCTAGCAAGTTTGAAGCTGACCTGGACTACATAACAAGTTCAAGTCTGGCATAGCGACAATGGAATGAATGAGACCCTGTGTCAAAAAAAGTGTTGGAAAACATGTGTTATGCTGTTATAGAATTATAATTCTGAATTCAAAGATAATCATGCTTGCTAATATATAGACCCAAAGCCTAGATTTTGCCTGGAAAAATTAATATCCATGATGGGGGACAGCCAGCTAATAGTTACCTTGAGAACTACACTCTGGAGAGATGACTGTAAGACTACATTGTGAAAGATAATATTGGCAAATGAGCTGTTGATAAATATTTCCCTGTCTACAGTTAGTTAGCTAGTTATACTTAGGGTTTTGTGCTGTAGCCCATCTGTAACATAAGTGTGATTGCCGTGGCACTTAAAAAAGTTAATTGCTCTGAAACTGAGATTGGTAACAGAACAGAGTCCAGAAGAGAAATAACCAATTAATTATGAATATTGCATTGTATGCTATGCTCAATTTCCAGTTAGAGAGTAAGCACAGAGTATCTATTCAATACTTGGAAATAGCTAAGAATCTGGGCCAAATCAGCTGGAGTTTGAGTCCTGGCTCTAAAAATTAGAATTTTTATATGAACTTTGGTAATTTCTCAACCTAAGTATTAGTTTCCAATTTCTAAAGCAGTAGTGTTAGCCTCAGTATTATGGGTTTTCTTGTTGCTGTGTTGGTACAGTAGCTACTAATGCAGCAATAAATAGGATGTATTTACTCATTAGGATGAGATTAGATATTGAAACTCATGGCTCAAAATATTTTCTGCATGAAGAAGTACTAAAAGTTCAAACAAGATGAAATATATTAACAGATCATAGAGGACCACATGGTATCACATGGAATGGTAAATGATAAGGCAGGCATACTTTAGTTCATGAGCTCCCTGCCCGTTTTCATGAGTGACAGCTTATCCAGGCACAGTTATACCCATTTATATAGTGTCTACATGTGCCACTTATGCCACAAGGCTAGAGCTGAACAGTTGTGACAGATCAAGGGTAGCCCACAAAGTCTAGAGTATTTACATTCTGGTCCTTCATCAGTCTCTGGGAGATGCTGATACTCCAGACTCATGCTCATTGTCACTGGGAAAGCAGTGAGACACCAAACATTTCCTTAGACCTCACTGCAGAGCCTGACTCCATGTTATGTGCATAGAAACAATATAAGCATCCTATGGTAGAGTAGGCTTTTACTATTGATTTCCTATAACTTCAATAAAACAAATGATTATATGGGAAAGGAAGGTTGCCTAAATGTCTGTTAACATGGGCATTGTAAAGAGCCAATTACATTTATAAAATGTGGTTCTAAAATTTCTAACCCATACAGACCCTTTTGACTTAGCTCAAAGGTCTCAGAATTGAACATGTATCAAAACTACCTGGGGCTTTGATTAGAACATTGATGGTTTGACTCAGACAACAGACTTAATAGAGATATTTCAGGGTCTGAGAATTTGTATCCTACTAGTTCCTGGGGAGGTCATTGCTGCTGTTGTATGGAGCACCTTTGAGGACCAGGTCCATCTAAACATGTTGCACCTCTACAAAAGCCTACATAAGTCTTCATTTAAGTACACCCAGCCTTTATCACAGCATCTAGCCTGTCTTTACTCTACACTCAACATATTGCCTGCATTCATCAGTTCCCCTGCCAACCTAGTGGGTGAGAAGCTTGGCTTGAAGGTTGTCTTGTGTCTGTTGCTGTAAAAAAAAATCTTGAAACTTGAGAAAATCTACATGGGGGCTGGGTATGTAGCTCAGGGGTAAAGTGCTTGGCTAGCTAGCACAACAAAAAGAATAGGAAAAGAAAACACACATGGGTATCCTTGTGGGATGCCCCCAAACACACACCATGAATTTGACATCATTATTCTTGTCATTACTGAATTGCTACTGAGTGGTCCCAGGTAAGCAGACTCACCGACGGAAATTAGGCGGGGAGTTTATTGACGACTGCTCTTGAGTTTCATGTCTGTAAGGAAGGGAAGAATTGGTTAGAAGACAGTTTCTAGAGTGATCTTGAGCTGTGAGCTGTGAGCAGCCTCTCAGAGGCTGGAGGAATGGGTACTTAAGTCCTGGAAGATAGATGGTGTCTCTGGGAGGCACACCATAGCACTGATATGGATCCATACATTGATTTTTTTCATAAGTATTTCCACATGTATCTCTAAGAGACAAAAGAGTTTTTTTTAAACCTGCTTTCATTATCACACCCAAACTGAATCTCCAACAATTCATTAGTATCCAATCTGTTCAGCAGTCAAGTTTCCAATTTCCCAGTGAGTATATCTCTGTATAACTATCATTAATTAATTAGTTAATTAATTGATTGATTTACAGTTTGCTTGCTTCAGGGCTCAAGTGAAGTCCATAAATTACAGGCAATTAACATCTTTCAGTTCTCTTTGAAGCTGTAGGTTTTTGTTTCATTCTGTTTTCCCTATCCTGATTTATTTGCTAAAGAAGCATGACTGAATTCTGACCTATACAGTTTCCCATAATACAATCTTCTACCCACTTCAAAGTTCCTACTTCAACCTCTCTTGCCCCTTGCAGTACAGCTTCCTCACAGGTTCTGAAGATGAAGGTATAAACATTTTATGGGGGGTAGTAGTATACCACACACTGTGTGGTTCTTTGAGCCATTCA
This sequence comes from Peromyscus aztecus, assembly GCA_902168405.1. Classification (NCBI taxonomy): domain Eukaryota; kingdom Metazoa; phylum Chordata; class Mammalia; order Rodentia; family Cricetidae; genus Peromyscus; species Peromyscus aztecus. The sequence goes on along the minus strand of CABHPQ010164770.1, from coordinate 15,314 downwards.
ACAAGCACATTACTCATTGGTAGGAAACCTGAACTTCGTTGAATTTTGGAAGTAATAGAATAAAATACAGCAGCATTATCACTTAGCCAACATTCACGCTTGTCTGGTAAGTGGCACGCATCTCAGAACAGCTGTGAATGTGGCCTAACACATTTGCAGATGGCAATACCATGTCACAATGTCAGAAAATTGAATGCCTTGGATAGACAGTCCTGTAATGACTATGTAAACAAAAACACTCTTCCAGAGTGCAAAGGAATAAAACCTTATTCTTGTTAGCATACGCTATATGTTACAAAGAACGCCAATAATAACCATTCCTTGCTGGCACAGTGGTCATACCTGTGGTGCATGCTTATTATCATAGCACTTAGGAGGCAGAGATAGAAGAATTACCATGAGCTCAAAGCCAACTTGACTTACATAGTAGGTTTCAGGCCAGCCACGGCTACACAGTGAGATCCTGCTTCAAAAACCAAATACATTAAAAAGTAATATAAAAGACATTCTTTATATTGTTATTTATCTTTTTCCAAGCACACCCTCTATGACTCTATACATCCTGCCCTTTACTCAACAAGCTCTTTTGTGCCCTTATTCATTTTTATCACACATCAGTCTTTACACAATTGTTTGTTGATGGTTCATAATAGATGTTCTAAAGGGTCAATAGCAGAGAGGAACTATATGCAGGACAGAGACACACTGCTGGAAGCATTTTCTACTCCGAAAGAACCTGGCAACATTACACAATCTTTTTGAACTTCTTCCCAGGGGATAGCCCAAAGGGGAAGTCAGCAGAATTTAATATGTGTAAGAAGAAATTTTCAAAAAGCTAGGCATGGCCTTTAGACAGCTATTGGCTAGAGCGCAGATCACTCTAAAAGGAAAGAGGATGAGCAGAAGTGCCTTCAGACAACCTGATAGGGCAGCAGGAAGTCTTGTAGGAAGGGCAGGTGTTGAAGCTGTAGACAATGAAAACCTAGAGATGAGTGAGAGGAACTGGAGAGTAGAACCATCATTTGACATCCCCCAAAAGGGTTAGACACATAGCCCAGTAGCTGAACTGAGCTTGCATGCATATCATTTGTGTATATATAGGAGATTATGAGACAGAGTGTGTATGTGTATAAAAAGGAAACATCCAATGGAGTGTAGTGTGGAGGGGAATACTGAAACAGCAATTTTCAGTTTAGAGTTCATTAGTGCACTTGGGAGAGCTGTGAATGTAGATCCCCAGGCTCCTCCTCTCCATGTTCCTGCCTGGTGGGTGAGTGGTGGGACAAAAGCTGATCCCAAGACAGGTATTCCAGTAACTTCTTTTCATGTAGATATTTATTCATTTATTCATCAGATTTTTAATGCTTAATTTTTATTCTTGCTTTGAAGGGCTTGGTGTATGTTAAGCTCTACCATTGAGCTATATCTTCAGCTCTTTGAATTTTGATCGAGTCTCATTATGTAACCCAGGCCTCAGTTTCATGATCCTCTTGCCTCTGAAGATTGAATGCTGGAGTTAGGTCATGCGCTAACCATGTGTTTTTGTTTTTTTTTCTTTCCTTTCCCCAGAGACAGAGTTTCTCTGTGTAGCCCTGGCTGTCCTGGAACTTGCTTTGTAGACTAAGCTTGCCTCACAGAAATCTGCCTGCCTCTGCCTCCCAAGTGCTGGGATTAAAGGTGTGTACCACCACTGCCCGGCTACCATGCTTAGCTCTTAAGCAGATGTTTATTGAACATCAGCTATAGGAAGAACTCAATGAAAGAATGCCCCCTTTCTGCCAGCTGCATCACACATCTCTCTGTTTCTGTTCCAGGTCTATCTTGTCATTTGTGGGACCACTGTGAGATTTCTTTTGGTCATTCTGTTTCATTCTGAGGGATATTATTGCTAATCTTTGTGTAAAAGGGCAAACATCTCATGGGTCCAATCTTCATTATGGACTACGGAAAACAGTGGGCAACTCTTCCCATTGTGGTCACTTAATAAAGAATTGAAATTGCATTCTGGGCCTTTTGGCAGGTCCTCTGCAGAATGTACTCCCATGTATCCATGGTGCTGATACTTTGATCAAATGTCCTTGGACCACTTTTTACCATCTTATTAATTAATTAATTAATTAATTTGTTTATTTATTTACATTTTTTATTATGTGTGTGTCATATGAATGTGTGTGCCTGTGGTAGCCAGAAGTTTACATTGGATATCTTCCTCTATTGCTCTCCACATTTTGGGGGGGGGCTAAAAGTTTGTTTACTTTATGTGTATGTCTATGCACCTTGAGTATACATTTATTCACCACATGTATGCAGGTGTCCCCAGAATCCAGAGGAGGGCATCAGATCCTCTGGTACTGGAGTAACAGTTGACTATGAACTGCATGTGGGTAATCACTGAGCCATCTTTCCAGCCCCGCCATCTTACCTTTTGAGATAAGATCTCTCACTGAACTTGAACTTGAGGCTTACCAGTTGGATAGCAAGCCCCCATGATCTTCCCGTCTCCATCCTTTTCCCCCAGGCTGGAGTTGTAGAGCAAGCCACAGGGCCAGGCTTTTCCATGGGTGCTGAAGATCAAACTCAGGTCCTCAGCCTTGTACAGCAAGCACTTGGCCACTGAGCCATCTCCCTAACCCCTTTGCTTTCTCTCATCTCAGCACTACATCCTTTGGGCTCACTTCCCCCAGATAACACTCGATTGGTAAATCTTTGTTACAGGCTTTACTTCAGTGGGAAAGGCAAATGGAGACAGTGACTAGAAAATAAGTTGATTATCTTAAAGATGAGCACATTGACATCATTAGGCATGAGATGTCATGATGCCAGAGCTTTCCTTTACATATTTAATCAACATCAAAAGGGGCAGAGGAAAAAAGGAACAGGTGCACAGAAGGGAGAAAAGGCCAGTCTCACTTTGGATTATGTGGGAGAATATGGTTGAATATGTTCAAGTTCATATAGCAAACAGTTGAAAAGACAGAAATCATCTAAAAGCCTGTGATGCAGAGGAACAAAGTGTACTGAGAATGTCTGTGGGGGGCCAGGCCCTGACAGGCTATCAGGAGAGACTTCTCTGAGATAATGGCTTTTGACCCATGATTTGAGGGATGAAATGGATTTCTCAAATCCTTTTTTCCAAGACACTTGAGGTACCTTGGTGAATCTGGCCACAATTCCAGCTTCACTTTAGGACTTTTCTTAGATTCCTGGGTACTCAGCTAGCTGCCTGTGTCCTGGGGCTGCCTCTTCTTTTAGCATCTTCTGTTGTCAATAGATGAGAATGTTTCATAGCTGGGTGGCTGATGGGCTCAGCAGAGTGCAATTCACTTGTAATTTCATCAAATAACCAGTCAAACAATTCTTATTAATGATCTTTGCTTTGTAATGCTTTATTTACAGGCATTTCCTCTATTGACATTGACATTTGAACCCCAAGGCTTCCTGGTATATACCATTTCTGTTTCATGTTATTACCTCACATTGCTTTACGTATCACACTGTGAGTTCACTACGGCATCTCATGCAGTCCTCATTGTTAATATCCTTGTAAGATTCCCACACCTGCTTTGTTTTCTTTCCTCTTGATTTACTTCTGAAACTCTTTCCATCTTTCTTCCTTTTCTCCTACCTCTTCTTTATACTTTGTCTTTTCTTCCTTCCATCCTCTTTCCGTTCCCTTCTCCACCATCCCTTATCTTTCCTCTCCCTCTCTCCTTCTGTTCTCCCTTTTCCTACTATTCTTAATTATACAATGTATTTTTATTTAGATATGTATTTATTTTGGTAAACTAGTGAGTTTAACTAGGGTTACTTGAGTGAAGGGTTAGTTATAGAAAGAAGCTATTAATTATTGCAAAGTAAAAATGCTTTGTGAGGATTGTCTTAGTTAAAGTTTCTACTGCTGTGAAGAGACACCATGACCACAGCAACTCTTATAAAGGAAAACTTTAATGGAGTGTAAAGCATGATCTTAATTAGTCTTATCAGTAAAAATCTGGAATCAATTATCGAGGTAAATGCTGAAAGATCAGAGAAGCAAAGGAGCAGTCATAGTCATTTTTTACCACTCTGAATCCTCAGACAAAAAGGGGGCCAAGATCTTGTCTCCATTCACCTTATATTCCTGTCTCCACCTCCTGATTGTGCTGGGATATGTTCATTCAATTACATCTTCACCAACTTTCTATTTTTGATGGGTTCCTTCACTGCCTAAACTTGGCTGTCCTGAAACTGGATCTGTAGACGAGGCTGCCTCAAACTCAGAGATCTACCCAGCCTCTGTCTCTGGCTGATAGTAAGTGTAGTGGCTAGCCATTCCAGCTTTGATCTGGAAGTTCCAACCCCCACTGAGGCTACAATAGGGGCCGAGAGAGGACCCTGAAGATCCGAGATCCTGATGCACCAACTCTCTTGGTTCCTGGACCCTGAATGCTGGAGGTAGACCGAGCAGAGTTCTCTAGAGAACACCGCCAGACTGCGCTACACCTTTCCCAGACCCTGTAGCCTATCCCTTCACTTGTAAGTTACCCCACAAAATAAACCTCCCTTTTAACTATGTGGAGTGGCCTTAATAATTTCACCAATAAGTAAACAATCAAATTATTTTATATAATTTTAGTTATTATTATGTTTTATACTCTTTGGGTACAGCTGTGGTCTTGAATAATATCATTAATGTTTTTTAAACATTAAAGTAATTAATTTTTGTAAATTGAAGTAATCACTTTTTGAAGTTTATAGTGGCAGTTTTTGGGAGGACTGAGGCATGGAGTGGTTGGGGCAGGATTTCAGTTTAGAAATATGTATATGCATACATACATACATACATACATACATACACATATAGCTGTATCTATCAGTCTATCTATCAATCAATCAATCTATCTATCTATCATCTATCTATCTATCTATTTATCCATCTATATCTATCATCTGTGTGTGTGAACGCACGTGTGTGCATGTGTATGTGTGTGTGTGTGTGTGTGTGTGTGTGTGCTTGTGTGTGTGATTTGTGAAGGTTGTTTTTACGGAGCTCAAATTCTTATCCTTTAGGGTTTTGAATCCTTAGAAAAAATAATTGAGTGAGTTATATGCTGGTAATCTTATACCTTTTTAAGTTCCCTGCTTGCTGTCTAAGAAAATATGACTCAAGGTTTTTACCAAGTTCTTGCTTATTGTATATGAAGGTGTATTGGGAAAAAAATAGTTTCACCTGATTGTTACCTGTCTGAATAGTAGATGAATGTCTCCTGCAATTGTGATTGTTTAGAACCAGAATTTCCTGAGACCTTTATAACCATGGTAACCAGCTAGCCATGATTCCAGCCCAAAGATTTTAAAAATGTATTCTTTAATTTTTTTCCATTTGTACTTCTTTTTTAATTATTATTAAGAAATTTTCTATTCATTTTGCATACCAACCACAGATCCCCCCTCCTCTCTCATAGCAGGGTAGATTCCTCAGTGGCCTCCAAAGCTGTTGATTCCTGTAACAATATGGGTTCTGTGATCAAACTCAGGTGATCAGGCAAAGTAACAGGCACCTCTCTCCTCTGAGCCATCTTGCCCATCCCCCAAACTTCTTCTTATGCAACAGTACTTCACCTACCAAGAGCATCTCATCCTAGCCTTGGGGTTGAGGACTGTGTATGTCCCACTGTTGTGTTGACACTACAGTTACACTGTACAAGTTGTGTACTCATTATTTACTTAAAATGTCTATATGCATTCACCTAGGGTTTTATCAGCTGGGGGAACTTCCTTAGATTCCATTTCTGATCAGCAAAATTAGCAACCATAGTGACTTACAGCATTATTATGAGCAATAAATGGGAAAATGCTCATGGACCTTTTTTTTTCTTTCTATGATTGGGTCTCATATCACTTAGGCTGATTTGAAGTATGCATGCTATATAGCTGAGGATGACTCTGGAACTCCTAATCGTCCTGCCAGTACTGCCCAAATGCTGGGATTATAGGTGACTATAACCACACTTGGCTCACACAAAACATTTTGCATAGGTTTTTATATCTAGGAAAAAGTCATTAGTGATATTCATATTTTTAGTCAATAGTTTTTGAATTCTTGCTATGTACTGGTCATGCAGGACATAGGCTAAGTACTGGAGATATGAACATGTGTTAGGTTTTATTTAATTTAGCTCCAAGGAGTTTCCAAAATATGATAAAAAATATTTTCAGATAGCCCATCAGTATTATTGAAAAAAAAAAAAACAGAACAAAACCTAAGTGTTCAGAGTTTTCAAATTCACATAGTTGCAGTGACATTTGCCAGTCACACAGTCTGAGGAGGTATTTCATTTGGTCACACATTCATTAGTAACTGATTTCAAGTATGACAGTTCCTTTCAGGTCCCATGACAGATGCTTGATTCATTCCAAGGAATTATCTTTGAAACAATGATTTACCAAATTGGATGTTAGAACATCTTATCAAGAAACATAATGCCATTAGAGGTAAGTGCTGTTGGTGTGATAATTTAAAGACCCCCTGGCCTTTGAATATAACAGAATAATTTATGGCTAAATTCCACTGGATTCTTTAAATTAGATTCAATGTTATTTCAGCTGAGTCAGAACTTACAGAGCCTCAAGGCACTCAAAAAAGAAAATGGTCAGAAACAGAGATTCAGGGTTACATGCTAGCTTTACTGAAAAGTATTTGCTGTTTTTAGGGCAAAGCCATGCACAAATCCTGTGGGTGGCTTCATGTCAATCAGTGTCAATGCTAGTTGGTGAAGCTCCATAATCTTCTTTCTTTATTTATAAAAGGACCTTACTGGAAAATTATACTTTGGATTTAAAAATCATACCAGATAGTTATCCAATACCAAATGGTCAGCCCTGGAAACATATGTACAAGTAACATTATATAAACTGTAATAAGTAATATTTTATATATATATAAGGTTATATATATAAATTTATAAGTATAATCTTATATTTAAAAATACATATGTATTTACATATGTGGATACAAATCTACATTTGTATATGATGTATATACATCAGATAATAATGAATGAAAAAGGAGGCCATGAAGTTGAAAGAAAGCAAAGAGGGGTGTGTGTGAGGGTTTGGAGGGAGGAAAGGAAAAAGAAATTTTATAATTGTATTATAACCTCAAACATAAAAGAAGTAAATAAAAAACAAAACTAAAATGGCTTGACCAATCTGGGTTGATGTCTTAGTTTGGGTGGATTTTTTTTTTTCAGTGAACACATTTTAAATGAAACACAATCATATTTCACCTAGCATCACTTGACAGTTTCATCATTAGACCATCATGGAATGCAAACCAAAATGGTGTATATCATACTACAATCCAGGCTATAACACACACACACACACACACACACACACACACACACACACACACACAATGGCCCATTGCTCTTTGGGTCACCATGAACAAAATAACACAAGATAGGGTCAAGCCCAAGAGAAAATGGTGCATTGCTGCAGGTATGGATTTGAGTCCCCGGGGTACCTGTTGAGATTTCCAAGTTTTTGTGCCCTAGAACATAGAATTGGACCAGGGACACTTGGATAGCTGTAGAAACAGAGACAGTATATTAAGAAAGCTCTTCTGAGGGGTGAAAGTGGATGAGAGACCCTAACCATAGGTCATGACAGTCAAGATGCTTTGTGTCATTTTCATAGTTCTGGCCCGCTTTCTTCTGCATTTGTAGATGTAGGACTTTTAAGGTACACACTCATTCTCTTCCAGATAGCCCTTGGTGGTGGGACATATCTAGTCCTTTTCCTTAGTCATCTGTTTCTTTCATATGTTAACCCCCACTCCCACCCTTCCCCACTACACACAGGGTTTCTTTGTGTAGCCTTGTATGTCCTGGAACTAGTTCTGTAGACCAGGCTGGCCTTGAACTCACATAGATCTATTCCGATTGCTGGTATTAAAGGCATGTGCCTCACATGTTAATCTTGATGCCCTCTGTCCCAACTCTGCTGTTTTGCTACATAATCATAAAAGTAGTAAATACAAGGAGTGTGAGGCATTGCTAATGTAGCACAAAAGACTATTTTACAGTAAGGTTCTTTTTATAAGTAGAGTACAATTATAAGATGAATAGTATAGGAAACCCATAAACCACTAACATAGTCATTTGTCACCATTATCGAGCATTATGCATTGTGCATAATTACATTGCTGTACTTCAAAAGACCATCAGTGAAAAACCAAAAAAAAAAAAAAAAAAAGACCATCAGTGCAGTACAGTTGTTTACACCAGCATCACTCTGAATATGAGAATGATGCATTCTGCCATGATGCTACAAGGCTACGGAGACATAGGCAATAGGAAATTCCAGTTCCATTGTAGTCCTATGAGACTACCATTGTGTACCTGGTTCACCATTACCCAAAATGTCATTATAAGACTGCACAAGAGAACCTTGAAAGGCATTCCATCTAATAAGCTAATAAGGTAATTTATACAAAGATCCATGAAATTAATGTGATAGAAAACAGAAGCTCATGATCCTGGAAGTGTCCTGTTCTCCACAGTAAACAGTCAGAGGCTCTTTCCCCAGCACCACTTTGCATAACATTACCTCCGTTGCCCAACTCTTTTCCTTGCTTTAAACGAATCAGTATATTAAAAAAAAAAAATCCATATCTAGCTAACCTGTCTAAGGTCAGTGGGAAGGAAAGGCAGATAAAGGGATGAGCCACTCAATGGTGGCATGGGCTTTATCCAGGAACAGACCTGAAGAGGGGACATCTCTAGTCCAAGAACCAAAGAGCCTGTGGTTCACTTGCAGGTGGGCATTCTTACTGGACAGGGAAGGGGGAGGGCAGATGGGAACTGACAAATGTCCTGTTTGGGCTGCAGTTTGCTGTGCTAGGGTTTGTTCATGGGTGAAAGAATGTTAGGTGATGGATAAACATCTCCCAACTCTCCTGGCTAGTGTTCCTAGCAATTAATAGGGCAGAGAGGGCAAGAGTCTAGAAGAACAGGTTCCTTTAGTTCTGAGAACGAAATACTTTAGTTTTAAAAGTTGTCATGTGAGTTTAACAAAAACGGTGAGCTTTACAAAGTAGCATGGTTGTGACTCCCAGTCAGAACTGTCCAACGTTACTGTGCCTTCCAGGCTGTTTCTGGCTGCTCCCTTCCACTCTTTCTTCCTTCTAGTAGTCAAGGACTTCTTGATTGCATTACTATGATGCTGCTTTTATGTTAACTGTCTCTCTTTCGCTTGTGCTTGCTCTGTGCTTCTCCTCTAGGACCTGGCTCTCACTCCTGTAACTGTGCTGAAACCTGGGCAGGAGAAGATGCATTCCACAGAGAGACACATGTGTCCTCTGCCATAAGACTCCTGAAAGAGTGGACTCTAAAGAATTAAAACTTCTTCTGGAATCCTTTGCATGGGGGAGGGCCTTAGTGAGAAGTTTCATACCCACAACAGCTCATCTCAGTGATATCAGCACACACAAGCTTCCTGGCATTGTTTTCCTCTTTCCTATATGGTTGTCACGTTGCTCCAGAGAAAGTGGAGATGATCTAGAGAAGTCTGTGGCTCCCATCCTATAAATAAATCCATTTTCCTTTATGAATTTCTGTTTCCTAATTTTTTTAAACTATAATGAAAGTAGATCATGGTAGATGGACCCAAGTATCTGGCATCACCCTTCCTCTAGGGCCTTGGATCCTTCTAATTTATTCTTTACTGTTGATATTATTCCGTGATTATTCATTTGTCTTTCCCAAGTGCAACTGAGTGCTTCATGAAGGACATGGGTGTATCTTGACCATTTTTTTTTGTGGTTTTCCCTGGGTAAATGTAAAGAAATATCTATATGGGAGGTAGGGGAGAGGCACCAAGAAATTAAGGAAAAGTTTTGTTCATGTCCAGCTTGGTGAACCAATGAGTTTAATAGGGCTATTTACAGGGTGGCTCTCGGGGTGGTTGCACCACTGGGAAGTGCCACTCTTACCTGGATTATCAGGGTCTGAGATTCTCCTGACAACCCTAACAGGCACAGTCACCTGCCTCTAACAAGCCAAGAGATAGGTTAACAGTGAAAAGTAGAAATTGAGATTTATTGAATGAGGCTGCATTGGGGAGAAGGACCGGAAGATCCAAGTTCAGTTTTGGGGTCCTCCATGAAGTTCAGGTTTAAGCAGAGTGTCAGAGTTATGAGTAGCGAAGTAGTCCTGGTAAAGGTGTGGTCAAGGCCATTGCCAATACATTGTCTGAGCACCAGGCATTCCAGCAAGGTGGCCTTTCTGAGAGACAAGTGCCCCCTCTCCTGGCTAGCCTCAGGTTTCAGGCTTTTCCTACCCAGCAGTATCTTAGGGAAATTCCAGTTTTAGGGGATGTAATGTCTCAATATTCTAATGGCCAAAGGGAGGGACACACGTGTCTCTTTCAAAAGTCCGCTTTCCTAGCAAGCAGGAAGTCATACCATCCCTGACATGGTAGATTCAAGAGCAGATGCAACATGGGAAAGCCCTAAACACCAATTAACCTTCTACCTTCAACATATTTTAGTACTCCTACCCAGAAGATCACATGGGGAGCATAACGATTAGAATCTCAAGTAAGGGTCTGGTGGCATCCCACATACTTCTGGGATAGAAAGGTTAACATTCTCATCCCCATTACCTTAGACCTAGACATGATTTGTTCTGTTGATGTTGAGCATAACTGCCACAACCTTTCTGTAGGTCCCCACAGCCTGGAGAAAAGAATCACACTTCAAGTGCTTAGATTTCTATAAGTCACGAACATGCTTGTGTATTTCCACAATGGAAGAATTTGTTACATAATAACAAACTCACAAGCTATGTTGGTTTTGATGGTTGCAATTTGCCAAGTGTCCCGACTTCCCCTGATGGCTGGTCATTGCTCAACGCAAGTTCTTTTATTCTGGTATTTTAGTTACTTTACTCTCAAATCACACATGACACATCGCACAGTAATTATGTATGAGTATTTGTGTATTTGTGGGTTACAGAATGGCTATCGAAGGGTAAAAGAGGCCGCAGCAGAGTCTGAGGAGTCCAGAGATGCAGAACCTGAGAGCTGACGAAGAGGTAGAGCATTAACACCTTTGACAAGATGGGTCAGCTGGGGTCAGGATTGGCTACAGAAGCCAAAGTGTGGTGACAATGGTGACCTGAGTGCCATGCAGGAACCAGTGTGAAGGCAGGGAGAGAGAACTGACTCCACAAAAGTTGTTCTCTGGCCTTCACACAAGCACAATGGCAGGCATGTAAGCCCCTCCCCTAGACACACACACACACACACACACACACACACACACACACAAATAATGAAGTATTTTAAAAAATTATTTATTATTTTTATTTTATGTGCATTGGTGTTTTGCCTGCATATATGTCTGTGTGAGGGTGTCAGATCCCCTGGAACTGGAGATACAGACAGATGTGCACTGACATGTGGGTCCGGGGAATTGAACCCAGTCTTCTAGAAGAGCAGCTAGTGCTCTTAACTTCTGAGCCATCTCTCTAGCCCCATAATAATTTTTTTTTTTTAAAGAGAGTTCTGGGTAAGCTAAGTCTATGCAGTAAAATTTTGCTTCAAAAATCGAAAACAAAGATAAAAACAAACAAAAAGTCAAGGGACAAAAATGTTACACCTGACTGTAACTTTTACTAGTTAGTGTTAGCAGATAGGAAGGGAATTCTGGGTATGAGTTCATTCATACATCCACTCGCTTATTCATTTACTAAAATCACTTCTCTAATGCCCAATGTAATGCTAAGCACATACCATGTATTCAAAGAATACATGTTGGCTTGAATTATTCATGTATGCATTCTTTCATTGATTCATCAATATTTATGGGGCAACCTGTTCAGGCCAGACACTGAGTTTAGTCTTCCTAGCAATGGTGATCAGTGTGGATCCAGCCTGTGTCCCCCTAGTCCTTAAAATAGCTGATATATTTTAGAGTTTTGCCTCTGAATGGTAGCAGGCCCAATTGTTAAACTTTCTAGTGAATGAACTGTGTAATGAGTCTCAATCTTGGCTTGACTTTTAGAATCACCTCAGCTGTTACTTAAAAACACCCACTTCTGGGCCCAACCTCCAGACCAATTAAATTAAAACCTGCAGAGGTGAAACACAGGCAAAAATACTTTAAGAAACCCTCTAAGATACATGATACAAAGTCCTAGACTGAGAGTTTCCTAACCAACTCCCCACACTCCAGGTACGCCACTGTTTTCCATCTACACTCATACCTTGAGGTCTTATCCCACAGTGTCTCAGGATGTTATTTGAGTCAGAATAGAGTTCTTACTGGCACAATTAATAATTAGGTCATTAGAGGGTTAGGGTATCAGTTCAGTTAGCCAAGTGCCTGCCTTTTTATTCTCCCAGAACTCACTTTTTTTTTTTTTTAAGCCAGGTGTGGTGGCCTGTAATTGTGATTTCAGTTTTGGGGAGGTAGAGACAGAAGGAACTCTGGGGCTCACTGATTAGCCAGTCTAACTTACTTAGCAAGTTCTAGGCCAATGAGAGGCTTTATCTTAAAAAAGTAGAAGAGGCCGACACTTGAGGAACGACAGATGAAGCCATTCTTTTGCCTCCACATGCACATACTCCCCTTCTCCACACAAATTAGATCACTGCAATGAATCTCCACCCCCACTCCAGAATTCTTCCTATGTAGACCAATTATCAATAAAGTACTACTAAGAAAATCTGATCCCGAGAATAGACCCCTTTCTCTTGCTGGAGACCTAACATTCTGATTGGGCAGCGTCAATAACCTGCCCCAGAGGCCACCTCTAGGAGCCAGGCTGCTCTTAAGCCACGCTAGAGAGAGACTGCTATGGCACAATGCTTTTGTACACTGGTTTAATAAAATGCTGATTGGCCAGTAGCCAGGCAGGAAGTATAGGTGGGATAAGCAGACAAGGAGAATTCTGGGAAGAGGAAGACTGAGTGAGGAGAGGCCAGCCTGCTGTCCAGGGAGCAGCATGTAATGGCACACAGGTAAAGCCACAGAACATGTGGCAACATATAGATTAACAGAAATGGGTTCGTTTAAGTGTAAGAGCTAGTCAGTGGTAGGCAAGAGCTAATGGTCGAGCAGTTTCAATTAATATATGCCTCTGTGTGTTTACTTGGGTCTGAGTGGTTGCAGACTGGGTGGGACACAGGAAAACTTAAGCTACAAGAAGCAGATGAGTTTCCCTTTAGTGAGGTACTGTACTTCTTCTCTGAATTCCCACGCCAGCACTGGGCCCCAGACATGCAGTTTTGTGAATCTAAATGGGTCAGAAAAGTACAATGTTCCCTTTCCTTCTTTCTACTTCTTTTCTAAGCATGCTTTCCCTAACACTTTGGGCTTTCCCACCATTTTGGGGTTCCTTTCCCCTAAAGTTCTCCTCCCTGTCGTATGACTGCTTGGCTGCCAGGTGGCTGACCTCCTTGCCAGCTTAAACAGATGGCTTTCCCCCTTCTCTGTTGTCCTCCTCTGGGGAGCTGCTCAGTAATACAGATCGCCTGTTCTGGGGAGTTTTCTCTTTAAACTCTAATAACACTGTCCTTAAGCTTCCATTCGAGTCCATTTAAATGTTTTTCCATTATTGGCACTAAGAACCCCAGGAGAGGACCCTGATTTCCCTAGTATCATCAGCTGGCCTTAAAGTTGTGCCAATCCTCCTGCCTGAGGGCTGTGCGATCTTCTATGATTTATAATAAGGAACTCTACACGTGGGAAGACATAAATATGGATATGAAGGAAGACACCAGAGTGATATTTCCCCAAGCCAGGGGCGGCAAAGAACTAAGTGAGCCACTGGTGGGGGAAATTTTCCTTGAATCTTTCAGAGGGTATCCACTCTGTCTGTACCTTCTTGGGACTGCAGCCTCCAGAAGAGTGAGGCAAATCTCATACCGCTGAAGATGCCCAGTGGGCAGCACAACTCGGTAGTCATTGCCCTCACACACAAATGCCATCAGCATCCTTGAGAGTTCATTCAAACATTTTTTTGGTTACCTTCCTCCCGTTTCCCCTCATGAAGATGGGCCAGCCCCAGCTGGGAACCGCGGTGGAAGGCATTCTCTCCGCCCCTCCCACAGGGTCACTTATCTTTAGTATGCGTCCAAGCATTGACTTAGGAATGACCAACCCACCTGAAGCCAGGCCTTACAGTCTGGCTCCCCGAGAGTAATCAGTGGGCTGTAAGTGTGTAATTCCACTCACTGGGCCAAGCGGGGCCCACCGTAGCTGCTTCGAGCAGATCAATGAAAGTGCTGGAAGACACTTGTCTCTGTAGCTCTTTCAATTCTGCTTCATCATTTGATTTGTGCCAACAACACTCAAGCCGCGCCTCTTTAAGGCACTGTTTTAGTAAATTCAATTTACAATTACTTTCAATCTGAGGAGTTTAAGAGTTTAGTTTTAACGCCCCAGGAGCTGTAAAAATCAACCAGGGTTCAGCTGCCCAGCCCGAGGAAATCATTATGCAAGGGCTTCTACTGTGAGGCTAAACTTTGTTTCTTCAGACCAGGGACAGGTTCTTCAATGGACCGACTGCCCCTACAGTACCTGCTTTCTAATTTCCCAGAGAACCCACGTTCAAGTTCTCGCCCCCTGTTGTCAGGGATCCCCGGGGAAAACATGAGTGGCTTTGAAGGCAGTCATTCTTAGCAGTCCACCTACTCATCAGTCATGGTTCCAGGCTGCAGATGCCTTCCACAGCTTGCTTTGCTGCAGATTTCAATTCCATTTGTTTTTATTTTTAAAGTTTAACTTCCTTGTCATTGATCGGTGGAACGAGGAATTTCTGTTACACTCAGGCATGTACATCACCGGCTTGGATCCTGTTTCCATCCTTCCTCGTTAGCATCGTTCATCTCCAGACCTGGTAGTCCCTTTCTTCCCAAACAGTTTCTTTTCTGACTCTGATTTCTTTCATTTGTTTTAGACAAGGTCTCATTTAGCCCAGGCTGGCCCCAGACTTGAGAATCTCCTGCCATCACAACTCAAGTGATGGATGATAGGAGGGCACTATAGTATCTGGTTTATCCAGTGTTGGGGAACAAACTCAGGCTTTCATGCATGCTAGGCAAGCATTGAGCTACATCCCTAGTTGCCCCTGCCCGATGTTAAAGCATTTTCTAAAATAACTTTTAAACTGGATAGCACCGGAACTGGAAGTTGCTAAGTTCCAGGACAGGAAGAGACCCTGTCTCAAAAGAACAAGCTGAGGGACACCTGAAAAAATGACACCTGCAGTTGTCTTTTCACACACACACACACACACACATACACACACACACACATACACACA
>CABHPQ010164769.1:0-50956 GCA_902168405.1 Peromyscus aztecus | reverse complement strand
CCTATGTAGCCCAGGCTGGCCTCGAACTCATGGAGACACGCCTGCCTCTTCCTCCATGGTGCTAGGATTAAGGGTGTGGTCCTCCATGCTGGCTCTCTCACTGCTTCTTTGCATGGTGACTGTGTACTGTTTCTTTTTGCTTTTTTCCCCTAGAATACAAGCTCCAGGAAGATAGGGATGTAGTGTTCAGTTCTCCACTGGGTGCCCAGGGCCTCTGAAGCAAGTCTCAGGTGATTGGAGAAGTTCCCCCACATCTGCAGTGATTACAGATCCCCCCCTCCTTGGTTGCTCCCCCTCTCCTGTCTGTTTGCTACCAGAACAGAGGAGACTTCCCGAGGCAGAGACAGTAAGCGGGAAAAGTGAGTGGGAGTTGATCTCTGAGAACTGAGAATGAAGAAGGCAGGCTGAGGGAGAGGAGCCCGTGCAGACACAGGCCCTTCCTATGGCTGTTTTCGTTTAAGGGGGACACAATGCAAGGGTTGCTTTAAGGGTTCATGTGCTGTTCAGCCCCTTACTCTCCCTTTTGGGTGAGGGCGACTTGAGTCTGCCGAGAACACAAGGTTGCCACGCACCGGAGCTCCCAAGCTGCCGATGATAGAAGCACACATAAGCACACGTATAGAGGTGCTCCAAAAATATTTTCTGTGATGAGCCCTCCAGGGACAGGCACTCGGAGGAGAAAACAGTTCTGTGCACTGAAGTTGGATTAAGGTGTTAGACTCAGGTGATATGCAAGCACTCTGGGTCAGGTAAACACATGTATTAATTTCTGGGAAACTGAAAACCGACCTAAATTCTCCAGAGAGGCGTTTCTCAAGTAAAGAAAACTTTTGTTTGTATGAACTCTTGGGATATAAACAGATCGAGGGGAAAAAGTACTGCGGTAACCAGGGGAACCACCAGGTAAGGCCTGCAAGCCTCTGGCTTTTACCCCTGCCACAAGCCCCCACGGTGCTCTGCTGCTCGGTTTGCAAACTGTCCACTTTAGAATGAGCAAAAGGTTCTGTGGTGAGAAGGTGAGATGCATACATTTTCCAAGTTTTTCTTCACCCTTAGGTCTTATTCAGGACACTGGGATAGAGCAACCATTTGTTTTCACTACTTAGAAAAAACTTTTAATCTCATATTTGTTCTTTGACAATTTCATACATGTACACAATGTATCTTGATCTCTATCCCAACTCCCCTCTCCCTCTGCCTCTGCCCTTACTACCACTGTACCACCCTTCCCACCTTTAGATCCTTAATTTTTAAAAATTTTGTAACCCACTGAATCCAATTAGAGGTACTGGAATACTGAGCAGTCTTGTTGGCTTGATCTTAGGCCATAAGGTAACATAACTGTGCAGGTAACCGTAATGGCTGTGAGTTCATGCCTGAGTCACATTAAGAACATAATGCCTGAGTCATGTTAAGAACACAGGATTTCATAGCATTTTACTCCCTTTCCTGAGATGTTCCCTCAGCCTTGTGGCGGGGGGTGGGGGGGGGTGGGGTGGCGTTGATAGAAATGTCCCATTTAGGGCCGAACATCCAAAACTCACCTACTCTCAGCACCTTGGCCAGTTAATAGTCTCTACATTAACTGCTGTCCAACACAGAAAGGCAGCACGAGCTGTGAGTATAGAGATAAATATTTAGAAGGCAGTTTGACAGCATATTAATTTAGTAAAATAATAGTAGTAGGTTCCCTCCTAGGGCCTAAGACATCTGGAGCCGTGGGCTTTTGACCAGGTTTACTTACAGTACCAGGCCTGAATTCCCTCCTGAGGAACAGGCCTCAGATCGAATGAGAAAGCAGTTGGTTACCCCCATAACCTTCATGCCACTATTACACTCATGGGCACCTCCTGCCTGGCAGGTCAGTATCGTAGTGTTTAAAGTTCATTGATGGGCATGACACCTTCTGGAAACTTCTGTGGAAACAAGCCAGCATTGGGGACATTTTCAAGTCAGTTTGAGTCTGACTTCTCTATGTCTTATAGCAAAAGTGTGTTGTGTCATCAGGAATGTGTACTGTAATTCTCTAAAGGAAGACTCGTGTGTGTGTGTGTGTGTGTGTGTGTGTGTGTGTGTGTGTGTGTGTTCTGCTGAGGACTGAACCCAGGACCAGTACCACTGAGTTACACCCTAGACCTAAATTTCTTTTTTCTTTTTTCTTTTTTTTTAAAGATTTATTTATTATGTATACAATGTTCTGTCTGCATGTATCCCTGCTCAGCAGAAGAGGGCGCCAGATCTCATTATAGATGGTTGTAAGCCACCATGTGGTCACTGGGAATTGAACTCAGGACCTCTGGAAGAGCAGTCAGTGCTCTTAACCTCTGAGCCACCTCTCCAGCCCCCTAAATTTCTTTATTTTAAAATGGATTGTTCTATTTGGTGAGTGAAACCTTTTCTCCATGACCCAGGTACTTGAATGTGTGCTATAACAAAGGTCCTGTGATTTATATCAAAGAGTCCTCTGTTATAGTTTGACTGTGACATGTCCCCCACAGCTCATGTGCTTAAGTCTTGGTTCCCCTCTATGGTAGGGAGCATTATTGAAGGGACTGGATCATAAGGGCACTAACTTCCTGAAAGGGTTAACCATTGATGAGTTCATAGCTAAACGGTAATTTAAATAGTTAAGTTATTAGGAGGTGTGACCTAGTTGGAGAAAGGTCAATGGAGCCATGACTGATGTGTGTATCTTAATCTTATCCCTAGTCTCTCTCTCTCTCTCTCTCTCTCTCTCTCTCTCTCTCTCTCTCTCTCCTGAGCAGCACCGAAACCATCGGTGAAGACAGCAACCCTGACAGACTGGTGTGTGAGCCTCTGTGTGTGGTCCGCAGTTTCCCGGTTGCTCCCAGGACGAGACTGGGACACATGTGGGTTAGATAGGAGTTCCCTCAGCACAACACATGCTTTCCTGCACTAACTGCTTCTACAAGATGAAAAGCAGCGTGTGTGTGTGTGTGTGTGTGTGTGTGTGTGTGTGTGTGTGTGTGTAACAGAGACAGAGAGAGACAGAGAGACAGAGAGAGACAGAGAGAGAGAGCGCTGCTTTGTAGCCCAGGAGGCTGTCGTGGAATTCACTATATAGCCCAGGCTGGCCTCAAATTCATGGAAACACTCCCACTTCAGTCTCTCAGATGCTGAAATTACAGACATGAGCTACCAAGCCTGGCTCAAAAAGCAACATTTAAAAAAAATCCTTCCTCTCCTTAAACATGTTTGTTAATAGAAAACACACAAGGTGTTGAGAAGAACACGGCCACATATGTTCTCAATCCCGTGATTGTTACTTTATATCCAGTGCGTGGGAGCACTTCAATGTTTACTTACTTTTGTATTTTTCCCTCCTTAAAAAAAATCCCAGACTCTCTTTAATTAAAGTTTAAAAAGCACCAAAAACTGTCACGATCCTAAAATAGCACCATTTTGAAAGCATCTCTTAGCTGTGGAAGAAGATTCCACCGAAGATAAAAGAAACTGTGAATGATGAGTGACACAGTCATTAGATCATCCTCTGATGGTTTCCTTACACATCTGCTGATTATGTCCTTGACACCTAGGGAAGAGACCACGTCTTCCTCGGGAGGCTTGATTTGCCAGCTCACAGCTCTGTGTCTGGCATCAGGGGAGAAACCAAATAACTTGAAAACTAATTAAAAAATGAATGTTTAGAAGTGGCTTTATTCTGCTTGTGCTTCTCACAGAATCAAATTCTGTGTTGTGAGAGAATCACATCGAGCCTTGCTGGATAGCTGTGCGGCTTTCACTGGAACCGATTCTGCTTTGATGGAGAAAGAACAGCTGAGGGCTGCCTGGGAAAATGCTGTGCGCTACCTACCAAAGACCAGGGAACTATTTCCTCAGCTGCCAGAGAGAAGGCAACAGGGAAGAGTCTCTTTGAGGAGCTGGGACCTTAGAAGTAGCAGAGTGAAGCCAGATGGTGGTGGTACACGCCTTTAATCCCAGCACTCGGGAGGCAGAGGCAGGCGGATCTCTGTGAGTTCGAGGCCAGCCTGGTCTCCAAAGCGAGTTCCAGGAAAGGTGCAAAGCTACACAGAGAAACCTTGTCTCCAAAAACCAACCAACATTATTGAGGTCCAGTTCTCTGCAGAAAAAGTTGAATCTCAAGACAAGATGTGCAAACTTTTCCAGATTTTCTAAATTTAGAAGATGATCTGTACAAAGGATCAGTCGTGGTTCGGCACTGAGGTGCCAAGTGTGATTTCCTCCCATCTCGTGAGCCTGTGACCTCCTTAGTGTCAAACAACCTTTGCTTTCTCCAGCCAAGCCATTGGCCGCACACAGACCTTGTTAGACCAGATGAGAACATACCTTCCTTTGTATTGGTCACGACGTGTAATTCCAAGACCCTGGCAGGAGAGATGATAATTGGGTAGGAAACTTCTTTGAACTTCATATCAAGCCCTAAAAGAGAGAAGAATGATCATAACTGGGAAGAAAACTGTACATGCCGGGCCTGGTGACGCATGCCTGTAATCCTGGAGGCTCAGGAGGCAGGGAACCCAGCCAGCCTCTGCACCAAAGTTTTAAAGGGTGAAGCCGGCTGAGGATATTGCTCAGTAGTAGAACACTTGTCTAACCTGGTGATCCCTCACGTTCCTTCCTCAGTGCAAGGAAGAGGAGGAGGAAGAGAAAGAGGAGGGAGAGGAGGAGGAAGGAGAGGTGGAGGAAGAGGAAGAGGGGGAAGGAGAGGAGGAAGAGGAGGAGGAAGAAGAAGAGGAATAAAAGGAGGAAGGGGAAGGGGGAAGATGAGGAAGAAGAGGAGGAGGGGGAGGAAAAGGAGAAAGATGAAGAGGAGGAGGAAGAAGAGGAGGAGGAGGAACACACCAGCTGGATTTCATTTAATTTCACTTTGTAACTAAAACTCTGACCTAGAACTCATTAAAATGAAGTAACCTCATGGCAAAGGAAGCCTGCTTCCCTTCTCAGTGGTTCCTCCTTACTTGGGCTGAGACTGACCACCTATAGAGTTCATCCTCTGAAACTCAGGAAGGGAAAGATCTGTTTTATTATTTGTTGGTGCCAGAAGAAACAAAACCTTAACATCCCCCTGTTCCCTGCAATCTAGTCACCCTCTGTAGTTGGAAAGAGAGGCCAATGTGCTGCGCAGCAAGCCGGCCATCAGCTGGGCCCAAGAAAGAAGCCTGTCCCCAGATGAGAGTCTGCTTTGTGAACCAGTGCCACAGCTCTCTCCTCCTGCAGGAATTTGGGTCTCAACACAGCAGGGGGAACTGCTTCTCCGCTACCCACTGAGAAAGGTGTTGCCTATCACAAGTGGAGCACTGGGGTACTTCATTTTCAGGTCCAGGAGGTCTTTTAGGGTTCCTGGGGCAATCCAGGTAGTCCTCTCCCCACAAAAAATCAGAGCTCTCTTTTGGGGATCCTCTGCCATCCTCTGCAGTATTTAAATTCAGACAATGATGATGTCAGTGACAGAGCACACATAGATGTCTTCACAGCTTGCAACTGAACGGGCAGGAACCGCGGATCACAAAACAAAGGCAGGTATTTTACGTCTTAATTCATAACGAAATTAATTCCTTTGAATATTTTCTCATCTTTTACAGCTTAAAAAATGAAGTGGACTTTAATGAAGTCTTAACATAAACAAACAAGACTCTTACATACACAATCTTATGTCACTTTCCCAACCAAAGAAATGACTGTAAACCAAAGTCTAAAATCAATGACGACAGACTGTCACCAGAGACTTAAGCACATATGGGCTGAGGGCTACGTGATATTACCAGGCAGGGAAACATGCTGGATGTACCAGGAGACAGGAGACCCAGGTTCTAATCCCAGCCTGGCTACTGAGTACCCAGATCAATTTAGGAAACCTCTGGAGCCTCTCTACGTCTGGCTTGATGTGTGTGAAAATTAAGGATGATGTGTGAATGTCATTGGGTTCTCAGTGGTCACTGAAATACGGGGGTAAAGCTGTTTTGCTGAACAACAAAAACAATGCCCCCCGCCCCAACCACAACAAACCAGTGAAAACAGAAAACGTCAAGCTTATTGAAGCCAGTGGGACCTTCCATTGATGTTTATGACTTCCTAAGCAAGACGGAGAGCTTCGACGCTACCGGTGGGTTTTTCTCAGTTGTTAACAGGCAGAATTTCCTTAGGTTTTCCTCCCATCAATTTCTCTAAAACAAATGGCCGTGATAGGTAATAATACATTAGCGTGAACGAGTGTGAGATAAATATTCACGAGGATAATTTCATGCTTAGTCAAGCAGACTTTTAATTTTGGTTTCCTTCCCTTCTCTCCTCTCGTGGACTTCCTGTGCCCTCTGTTTTGATATGATACAGGAATCATTTAATATTGCTCATATTTTCTGCCTAAAATCATTTCTACCCTACTAAGTCAAATCACATTTGGCATTATTTTACAGTGTGCAGGAAAGAAAGCGCAAATATGGTAACGACTCATCTAGCTTTACCAAAGGAAAAAAATACAACAAGGAGCCAATCAGAGACATGGCCTGGTCAAGGTGACATGGATTGTTACCATGAAGAAGATATGAACTCCAGAGCACCAGGCTCCTTGCCTGGTGCCCTCTGAAACCAAAGTTGTGGGCATTTAGAAGAAGCATGGTTTCGACAGTCTCTGCCAGTTAATATTAAACAAGGCAACCATTTCTCAAGCAGGAATTGAATTGCTTAATTTGTTTCAAATGAACTTTGATGATATCCTTGCAAACAAATTTTATGAAAACATGCTTGCTCTTTGCCGGAGCATCCATGGGGAAGATCTTTTGGTATAATTTCCATGTTTTAATGGATCATCTCACCGAATAATTTTGTCGTACAGGAATCCTGGCAGAAGCCTGCTGGAAACAAGCTGTCACTAGAGGCGGACTGGTTAAATGAAAACTTCTTTATCACTGTAAATGTTGCATTAAGTGTCTACGTATTGAGTGGGGAAGGATGTCGGACAGGAGAGTTCCTGGGCATGTGGGAAAACTCTGATTGCTGAAATGTGTCATATGCTCTCATCAGGTGAACCCAGCACTTCTCAAAGTCGAGTCCAATCACTTCTGGCAGTCCCCCCAGAACACACTTTAGGGGTTCCAAAGTCAAAACTGTTTTATAATGAAGAACAATGTATATGATTTGCTTTCTTCCTTCTCATTGTTTGAGGAGTATATGGCTGAGTGTAAAAATGCTCTGTGGTGTGTGTTCTCACACCTATCTGCAGCTGTATGCAAACCAAGCTGCTTTCTCTTAAGCCAGAGTTAGAGAGATGTACAACAATCTGGAACAATGCCACTCTTGTTACTGAATTTGGTTCCCAGCACCCACACAGCAGTGAACCATCCAAAATTCCAGTTCCAGAAGACCTGATGCCCTCTTCTGGCTTCCATGGGCATTGCACACTTGTGGTATGCAGATACTACATTTAGGCAAAACATCCAGACACATAAATAAATATTTTAAAACGTTTGCTCTGGCTACTTTATAAAGAAATGAATTGAATAATTAAAATATTTCCACTTGAATTTCACACACTGCATCTGTCCATAGCTATAACCCACATAACAAAAACTTGCTGGGTTGTCACTCTTAAAGATGTATGTGACACTGGAACCAAGCCAAGCCAAACCAAAAACAAACAAACAAAAGGCCAAGAACTGCGTAGAGTGCTGGTGCTCGGCCATTCTCTTTCGCAGCAAGCATGGGCTCACAACCAAGGCAGCAAAGAGACAAGCGCCCCATTGCAGGAGAATAAATATCCCATGGGGGAAGGGTAGGGGGACACTGCCCACACTGGCAGAACTGTCCTCAGGAAGAGGCAGTTTGTCTTTTCTTCATCCAGGGTGTCCAGCCTGGGGCCAGATACTTGGGGCTCTCCTAATAGAAGCTTGAGAAACAAATAGAAAGGAGTCCATGGGATGCCTAGAGAAGTGATTGGATAATGTAAAGGAGACAGCTCAGAACCTTGGACCAGTGCGAAGCTGATGGCTACTGAAGCAGAGGCCCAGATCTGCCCTTGCTTGCTCCTAGTCTTACCCTGAATTTCCCATGGATCTTTATAGGTGTTGGGTACCAGAATGTATTTGCCCTGGACATGGAGTATGAGAAAGATCAGAGACAAGATGGAGCCTATCCACAGGCAAAGTCTGAAAATAAATTAAAAAATAAATGCATTCGTGACTCTGGAGGGCCACACAATACAAAGTCACCCAGGGGAGCAAATATGGGCGGAGACACCGGTGGGGACGAGCTGATGATGGGACTGTCCATTCTCTCACGAGCACCATCAAGTAAGGCAGGGAGAGAACACACCATTAGCTCAGGTGGGAATATAAGCTCCTGAGTTGGATCCAAAGGCTGAAATTCTTCTTTTTCATACAATTTGGTGCCAATCTGAAGAAGAAGAAAAAAAATGTTTTAGTCTTTGTGGCACACCTTTAATCCTAGCATTCCAGAGACAGAAATCCCTCTGGATCTCTGTGAGTTCAAGGCCACACTGGAAACAGCCAGGCATGGTGACTCACGCCTTTAATCCCATGAAGTGAGCCTTTAATCCCAGGGAGTGATGGCAGAAAGCAGAAAGATATATATAAGGCGTGAAGATCAGAAACTAGAAGCATTTTGGCTGGTTAAGCTTTCAGGCTTTGGAGCACAGTTCAGCTGAGAGCCATTGGATATGAGGACACAGAGGCTTCCAGTCTGAGGAAACAAGATCAGCTGAGAAGTTGGCCAGGTGAGGTTAGCTGTGGCTTGTTCTGTCTCTCTGATCTTCCAGTGTTCACCCCAATACCTGGCTTCAGGTTTGATTTTATTAATAAAGACTCTTTAGATTCATGCTACAATCCCCATCGGCCCCCAGGCTATTGGCCACTGAGTCCCCGATCTGACCCTCTCTCACCAAGTCCCTCCCACAGGGTGTGAAGAGATCCCAGAGTTAGGGAACATTCCACCAGCAGCCAGCACCCCACTGCCTGCTAGCCACAGGCTTTTGGCACCATGACCTCAGGATCCTTCCCCTCAGAAGCCCCCAGGCCACTTCCCAGGACCCCTGTAGGCTTCGTCGCTCCGCGCCCTCCTCACTGAGACATGCCTGAGCGGGGGCTGAGGGAAGAGCCTGGGAGTGGGTGGAACTGGGACACACGAGCTGGGTGTCCAGTCTGTGATGCCAGCCGTGGGGGACAGAGCTGGGCACAGAGAGATGAGAACTGGGCTCTTCTCCTTAACGTTTCTGCTTTGGGCCTGCAGATACCGGTGACAGACCTGACCCCCGTCACTACACGCAGGGATATTTGGTGGCTGTGGGCTAAAGGGCCTACATTAGTCTTTCAAATGTCTTCCTCTCCTTTCTCTCTAGACTAGAAATCAAGTGAACTTGACTTTAGAGGAAATTGTGGTTTTAATGTAACTACTATAATATCCACAGGAATTTCAGTTTGTTTAAACATGTTTGTGTGTGTGTGTGTGTGTGTGTGTGTGTGTGTGTGTGTGCGCGCGCAATTATAATAAAATCATGTTGACCTTCTGAAAAGTCTACAGAAATAAAACAGTTCCGTAATAGCATGGTGTAGATGTAACCACCACGTCATTATGTCTATTTTTTCCGTTCCTAATTTCACTTTGTAAATATGTATTTATATTGCATATGCTGGTAATATTTAATGGTGCCAACTTCTCAAATCTCAAATTACTTCACGTTAGATAAGTCATTTTTATGCTTAAATTCTTTAAAGGTTACAGAAGAAGATTCCAGGTTAGTGGAAGTTCCAATTGAGCAGTTATGTCAAGATCGTCTTAGGTGACCCCCTGTTGCTAGACATCAGGTTAGCACCAACCCTTATTACACATAGTCCTGTGGTGCATATCCTTTTCATAGTAAATATGTGACTTACTTTTAATTGTTTTCCTGGAGTGGATTTCGGGCAGTGAAATTGCTCAGTCAGAAAGTATAAAAGCAAAATCTAATGCCCTCAGCACACAAATTCCATTGCTTGCCACAACTGGCTGAGAGGGAGATTCTGAACCTCAGTCATTAGGAAAATCAGACATTTAATACACAACTGCTGTGTCATTCAACTTGGGACTTTATGAACAAATGTGCTCTACTCCAAACTTCCTTCAGTGGTTACCCAATTATACTGAAGAAGCTTTGAGCCAGGTCCTGTCTTCCCAAAGCCAGCCCCCCACACTGGTGCCATCTTTACTATTCACCACAGCCCTGTTCGGAAGACTCCTTTCTTCCAGGTGGACTCCTGTTGGCAGTGACCGGAAGTCAATGGACAGAAAGGGTGGAAAGGCCAGGAGTAAGACGGTTGTTTTGGGAGCCTCTGCTCTTTCCCAGCACACAAAACCCTCTGACTAGTGTGGGCGGGATGCACTGAGGGCAAATAGAAGAAGATGGAGGGATTCGAGGGAAGAAATGGGAGACTCACACTGGTTTTCTTTTCCAGCTCATTTTTTTCTTCATCCAAGCAACATTTCCCGTTCCCATTCATCTGGCAGCAAGATGAACTCTGTAGAAGACAACATTAATGGTTAAATCAGAGAGTCATAGAGTTGTATGAATCCAGCGGTAAGGATGGTTATGATGATGGGATAGTATGCTTGCAATGTGTGTCCCTCCAGAACGCATACTGAAACTTAAGAGCCATTGTGATCGTGTTAGAAGGAGTTTCCACTCAAGAATGAACTAATGCCACTACAGCCAGAGAAGATTTCTATTTAAAGGACAGTCTAGAACCCCTAGCAGCCAGCCACTAGAAAGACTTCTTACCTCTAGGAATCCTCAGACTGAAAGGGCTGAGCGCCTGTCTCCACCCCGCCTTATCACTTCCTCTTTCCACCTAGCCGGATCACTTCCTGTTTCCTCCTCCCAAGTACTGGGATCAAAGGCATGTGCCTCCCAAGTACTGGGATCAAAGGCGTGTGCCTCCCAAGTACAGGGATCAAAGGCATGAGATCCCAAGTGCTGGGATTAAAGGTGTGTGCCACCACTGCCTGGCCTCTAGTGGCTAGCTCCGCTCTCTGATCTCCAGGCAAGCTTTATTTGTTAGAGCGCAAACAAAATATCACCACATTTGGCTCTCTTTTACCCTCAAATCTCTTCCATGATTGCAGTGTCTTCTGCCAAGTTATAACACAGCAAGAGAGTCCTTGCTCGATGGAACCCCAGATCCTGACTGTATGAGCTTCTAGAACTGTGACCAATAGATTTCTGGTCGTTAGAATTGATCTAGTGTGTGGTATTCTGGTACAGGAATATAAAATGGACTCAGACACAGAGGCGATGGAAGTGGTAAACTGTATAGGTTGTGGTCTAGGTTTGGTTGAGCTAACAGTCTGTGCTCAGCATGACGTTTTGGGTTTTGTGGACATGTTATGTTTTAATTCTTTTAATCACGATTCCACTTCATGGACAAGAAAACAAGGGCTTGGGAAAGTTATGTAATTTATCAAATTATGTAGCTAGAGAATTGTGGAATCAGAATTTGAGGCTATGCATTCTGATATGAAGTTAGTTAATGCTTATTCAGCATAACTTTATGTTCTAATTATTAATAGTAACTGCAATTTCCCAATTGTCTATCCTAGTCTAGGCTTATGCCCATTGCTTCCCATGTATTAAAACCTTTAGTTTTCAATGAACCTCTCCTGAGAGAAGGGTGGGAGGCAGGTTGTCCAAGGGAGGAGTGGGAGACATGGAGGACCTGGAGCTTCTGAAATCAGGACAACATCTTCTGGGTTCTCACCAAGATGCAGGGATTCACTGACAACTCCTTCCTTTTGCTGAACCTCTGACCACTCCTGAATGGCCTTTGGATGGAGCCAATTGGCAGAAAGATCCTGTCATCAATAGGTTTAAATTTGCAGCCCACCAATCTGGCTCAGTGAGTGGACCAGCCTGGGAGTTAATGGGGCTGGAGATTGAGTGCTTTAAAAATGTTTTATTTATTTATTTTTGAGGTGAGACAAGGTCTTACTTTGCAGCTTACACCACCCCTGAACTCACTATGTAGCTCAGACTGGTCTTGAATTTGCAATTATTCTGTCTTAGTCCACCTCCTGGGTGCTGGAATTGCAGATGTATGCAACTGTACAGTTACAAGAACTTCTGGGGCTGTGAGATGGCTCAGCATGTAAAGTGCTTTCTCAGTTCAGAACCCTGGAACTTAGGTAAGAGTAGAAAGAGAGAACCAAGGCCGGGTGGCGGTGCCACACACATTTAATCTCAGCACTTGGAAAGCAGAGTCAGGGGGCTCTCTGTGAGTTCGAGACCAGCCTGGTCTACAGAGGGAGATCCAGGACAGGCACCAAAACTACACAGAGAAACCCTGCCTCAAACAAACAAACAAACAAACAAACAAACAAACAAACAAACAAACACAGAAGAGAGAACCAACTTAACAAGTTGTTCTCTGACCTCCACATACACGTATTCACACACTATATAAATTTAAAACATACAAAACAACAACAACAACAACAACAACAACTTTGAACCAGAGAATTTATGAGCCTTTGGATTGGTGAAGCACCCTGTGCTAGGAACATGATAGACCTCAAATCCACTGGCTGGGCGCCCTTTCTGGCTGTTCCCTTCTGTACCGGTTCAACTAGCTATTCACCTGTTCCCTTTATAACAGATTTTAAAGCAACCCAGCAAGAGTAAGGAGTGTTTCCTGAGTTATGGCAAATTATTGAAGCTGAGGAGGTAAGGTGCTAGGAACTACTAATTTTTAGCTAGTGGATCAGAAATACCAAAGGCCCAGTCTGGCATTTGATAAGATGAAATCAGTCTTGTGAGCCCTTAACTTGTAGAGTGTGACACTAACTCTGAGTAGTTAGTGTCACAACTAACTAGGTTAAAGCACAGAGTGCCCTGTGAGCATCTGGAGGGTTGGAAGACTGCTTGGTGTGGGAAACCCTGCATGTCTGACATCAGGATTGCTCTAGGGGGGCTATGGGGAAGCATGTGGTGTCTGCTTCGGAGAGGTCTGCAGATGGTGAGGGCAGAGGGGGTCCCAGACTGATGCTCTGTGGATGTTGCAGATCTCACATTCAATTGAGTCCACCTAACGTGAATGATGGAGACGGCTTCTCCTCTCTTCCCCATCTCCCATCAGTATTAATCTCAGACGGAATCACAATCAGAGCAAAGAGGGGCATTCACTTGATGGAAGCGCTTCACTTGGGCTATGTCTCAACCAAAAGTGCTGTGGAAGTGACAGTCTGAAAAACAGACTTTTATCAGTTTTTCTTCATCATGAAGCAAGATGTTAGAACGGCCTAATCCATTTTCACTAAGAATACGCCATTTCCAAACTTCACCTTCAGAAAAAGAGCTATTACGGTGCTACCTGTCTGTATTTCTGAAAAAAATACCCAGTTACACTTACTGAGATGGGCGAAAACAGAAAATCATTTCTCTTTAAAACACAGTATTGTACTTTCCTTGAAACCCATCTGGCGTGTGTGCCGGGGCGGTTAGGAGGGAGCCAGTGTGGGGGTGGGCATAATGGTGGCTCAGCAGCCATCAGTCATTTCACACTCACGGGGCCGAAACTTTTCATGCTCTCCACAATGGGTCTGTATCCAGTGCAGCGGCATAAATTACCTGGGGAATGAAATACGCGGTTTCAACTCCAAGGCCATTTCTCTGGGCTTGCTGTATCTCTCTCATTCACACCGACTCTCTCTCTCTCTCTCTCTCTCTCTCTCTCTCTCTCTATATATATATATATATATATATATATATATATATATATATATATATATATATATAAAACCTCCCTTGCCAATCACTTAAAAGGAATCTTTCTAGATTTCACACATATTATTAGGAGTTACTCGGGACCTATTTACAGGGTACACTCTCAAGAGAGGTACAGAACAGAAACTCAGTGAAAGGAAAGGACAGAAAATACCACTGTAAGGGACACGACTCACAGGCCAGAGATGTACATAGCTTGTGAATATTCACTGCTCAGATCCAGATCGTTTTCCAGGATAGTTGTGTAGAGTAAGTAAACACAGGGTCTCATTACAGAAATGAGAACTTCTAGTATAACAAAGATATGCCACCTTCTAGAGGGCGTTCCTCTAGATAAGACTTGAGTTCCTAAATCCAGGGTTCTTCCTTGTAACATGACCTATCACACCTGCAGGGGTTACTGGCTCTATCCGAACTGCCTTGAGGGATCTGGGACCCAGGAGCTGCTGTGGCGGGTGCAGCTGCTCCAGCCATGCTTACTCTGTCGAGTCACTGACCCAGCTGGAGAATCTCACGACTCCACCAGCATCCCACAACGGTGGCAGGATAACTTGCTAGCCCGCGAGCAGGGTGAAATCACAGACCCTTGCAAGTTCGTGAGGACCAGCAGGTGGTGTTCATAATCTCATACTATCAGAGGGACTGACCCCGACACACAGGGGTCATCTCACCTTGCCGAGTCTCTTTTGACCACTGGCTCTCACTGTTATCAGGTGAGATCATAGACTCGGAGACTATGATGGCATTTCTGTTCTGTTCTGCATTTTACACAACGTTTTCACAGACTCCTTCAAAACAACAATCGGCATCAGAAGTCCTTGTGAGGCATTGTCCCCAAGGTTAAGGCCCACAGACAGGCACACTGCCTGCCACAGAGCAGGCAGGCAGTTGTTAATGCTTACAGAAGGACAAGGGACTGTGTTAGAAAGACAGACGACTCGAAACATACATGAATTTTACTCAAATGTATGAAGTAAGTAGAGGAGTCTCTGTCATTTTTCTAGAGAAAATAATAAGAAAAAAAACAGTCCTGTAAACAAATTCAGACAAGGCGATAAAGGCGTGGGGTCTACATCAATTACCCAGGTTCAAAAGCGGACTCTTCCCCTGGCTAGGTTTAAGGTCTTGGGCAGTAACTTCACCATTTTGTACCTCAAGTTCCTCTTTTGCATAATTGACATGTAGTACTTCTCATGGAATGATACAGTGGACAGAAAGTATTCCAGAAGTTAGCTGTTGTGGCAGTCTCTAGATGTAAGAGAACAGACTGAAGGCATACAGAGAATCACTTCAATTTTGGTGCAATGAGACTTTGGGGGTCTAGCAGGAACCTCTAAAGCCTGGAGAGATGAGACTCGATAAAACATGTGGTAATGTTACAGAATAAAAACTAACCAAGATGGTGGGACCTAGGACCATCAAGTACGTATTTGAGTGGAAATCCAAGTTCTCTGAAGGAAGGATATCGAGACCATTAGGGTGAGAGCTTGATGAGAGACGCAGGCCGCAGGCTCTGGAGCACATCACAGGCCACGCTGCTTCCTGTAGGCAATTGTCCTGGTTTACTGTTCCCTTTCCTAACTTGCTATTTTAACCCGATTCTCTGATTCTTAGCTGCCTTTGACTTTTGAAATCTGCTTGTAAGTCACTCAGATTTCAGCAAAATGTCAAGACTCCTTTCCTGACGAACCCGGCTTCCCCTTTGACTCAAGGCTCTGCCTGAATATTTCCTTTCAGCAGCCCCTGCAGCCCTTATGCGGAAACCTTTCATACCACCAACACCTTCCTGCTAGTTGGGCTGGCATCTGGCTGCTAGAGGGGATGGACAACCCAGGTCACCTGACCCAATGCAAGGTATGGACAGAACCTTTTTTAGAGAAGCTGTAACAGAGGAAGCCACCGCTGAGAAAGCATCCTTTAGTGACCCAAGTTTGGGAGGTTTCACCTCTGCTAAAAAGGGGGGTTGAGGGTAAAGGCTTCTTGAGGATCATAAAAGTCAGAGAAACCAGTGTTGGGCAAGGTTGTCAAGCTAACCACAAAGGCTGTGATATGACAATGGCAGGTATTGGGGACAGGGTCTCTGAAGGTGAAGAGTGCTCGATGTTCTTCCGGGCAGTAGTTGTGAAGAGGCAATTTCAAAGAGTACGGCACAGTAACGGACCCCCACCCCCATACTGGTCAGAAACCACAGACTGGTACAGGAGCAGGGAAGCGCTCAGTTGTGGGCTTTAGAGGGTGTAGCTGGATGTGGCAAGAACTGAGGGAGGAGGGCTGTGATCAGGTTGCTTCCTGACCAGCCAAACCAGAAAGGAGAGAAGAAATGTTGAATGTCATAAGGCAAAGCAGAGAATGAAAGGGAAAGTGTGGTACAGAGCAGTGTCAGGTCGACTGGACACGAGACTGAGACAGGTTTGTGGAGAAAATATTATCATCATCATCAACAACACGTCAAAAAGAGAACAAACGTGTTACTCCATGAAGACAGAGTAACATTAAGAGATGTCCGAGAGAAGGCACAGCTGCCTCCTTCTTATAATTGCTCACGTGTTTCTCACAACGTTAAGAGATGCCCGAGAGAAGGCACAGCTGTCTTGTTCTTAAAAATCACTCACACGTTTCTCACAACAGGAGTACCTGGTAACTAAGCATTGGCTGGGCTTTGTTCAAAAAGCCTTGAAGTCCAAGATACATGGAAACTTTAAGAGAACTTGTAGCCTCTTTGAATTGTTCAAGATGTCAGATGGATCAAGGGAATTATGTCTCATTGCAGGATGAGCGGCAATCTTTGTAAGACATAACAATAAGCCAACGTGGTTCTAGAACATTGGAGACAGTCAACCCTTGGCCTGTTTTTTTATTTTTATTTTTAAAGATGGGTATTAGGTGAGGTTGACTCTACTCTTGGCCAGTTCTCTGGATCTGTTCTGACAGGGCATATTTGTGACAGAGCCTAAAAACAGTGTTGTCTAAGAGGAGACGAGGGACTTAAGAAAGCTAGCCTTCTCTTCTGGGATAAGAATTCTAGGGTGGATCTGCTTAATTCCACAGACATAGTGCGAGGAGATTTCCCAAAGCATTTGACAAGTTTGGGCTCCTCTGTAGCGAGGACAGAAAATGTCAGTGCACGAGACACAATTAAACAGCAGTTCAGTGTTAATGATGTGGATTAATTTTCTCACAAAGCTCCGCTTGACTTATCCTATTCAGTAGTTTGGACCATGACTTGCATAAGGACAGAAGGTAATGTTCATCAGATTTGCAAAACCAGAGAAATTAAAAAGGGTCTCGACAGAAGGATATGTGCATATAAGACTTGAGGAGAATAAAATTTTCCGAGAGGACAAAGGAGGAGAAATTACCTTTGAGGTCTCAAGGCATTTCAATGGCATGCATGTTTATGAGTCACCGCATTTTCCTCCTTGATTTCTAAGCATCCGTGATTTCATGAGCATCAGTTTTACTCCAGGAACAAGTGTGACAGCAAGGCAGCCCCAGCCACAAACAAAAACAAGCCACAAGTTCGCTGCTCGTGTAGGCTAGCTCCAATCGCCTAATCACAAGATCCCAACGTCTTAATATTTCCAAACACTATCTCAATAGCATTGAATTTACATCAGTGATGCCCAGACAGTGACTATTTCAGTAAGCATATGGCACGCCAATATGAAACACACTAAAGTCACTTAGATGATATGTTGCCAAGAATGTCATAGTTCCATGGGAAATGCACTTGATTATCTCCTGGTTGCCTCAGTCTTCCCTCCTGCTCAATGGGGATGAATACTTTTCAGCACTGTTGAAGTGTAGCTCATGAAGATCAGTGTATAGACCTGTGTCATGTGCTTTGGCTTTCTGGGCATGGAGATGCTCCAGCATCCCCGCTACCTGCTGCCTCTTTATCCTACAATTTAAGAAGTCACGACTTACCGCCCAAGGTTTCTGTTAACTGTTCTGTGGAGGGTTCTGGATGGTTCCTCAGGAGAGCATAGATGCTCATCACCATGCCTGGAGTGCAGAACCCACACTGGGTACCATGGCCTTTGGCAATCCTTTCCTAAAAATGAAGAGCAGGAATACTCCAGGCTGAGAATTTCAGTCCTGAGAAATGAAACAAACTTCTGTGTTTGGTACAACTACAGGCAGGTGCTGGCCCTGTCGCATAGTGTAAGAGCCAAAGTCAACCTGTAAGCCCCACGTGCCCAAGGACCAGTTAACTTCCTGGAATGCTGGGAGTTGTAGTTTTTAGAAAATAACAAAGCCACATGGGAAATACAGTGTCCTTATGGTTTTGCCCTACAACGCGTGTCTTGTGGCCATTCACTGGGAACCAGGGGTGGACCTGGCCAGAGTCCATCCTGGTCAGTATTTAATTAAAGCTTGCTTCAAATCTGGCTCAGAACTGTGGAGCTGGTTTTTCCGTTGTGAGTCTCAGGACTAACAATAGGAACCACGAACACTGCAATTGTTCATATTTACAATGCCAAGGGAGGCTTTTTGGGAAAGGTCCCATTGAAGTGTCTGGAAGGGGAGTTCTCCATGGTAACCCAGTGCCTTCCACCATGACCACTTTTATTTCAGTACTCCCTCATTCTGCTACCACACAGGCTACCCTTCTACCCTCAGCCACACCAAATAATTTAAACTGGAGATTTGTTGTCAAGGACTACCTCCATGAAGGGAAATCCACCTTTTCTACCCCTTGCCTTTTGGGTTAACTTTAGTAATTTTCTGTGGATATTGCTCTCTATGCTGTGAATGTGTGTTGCTCTGATTGGTTAATAAATAAAATGCTGATTGGCCAGTAGCCAGGCAGGAAGTATAGGCGGGGCAAGCAGAGAAGAGAATTCTGGGTAGAGTCAGACACAGAGGAAGCAAGATGCGAAGGCAGAACTGAGAAAAGGTACCAAGCCACGTGGCTAAACATAAATAAGGATTATGGGTTAGTTTAAATGTAAGAGCTAGTCAGTGGTAGGCCTGAGCTAATGGCCGAGCAGTTTTAATTAATATAAGCCTCTGTGTGTTTACTTGGGTCCAAGCGGCTGCAGGACTGGTGGGTGAGAGAGATTTGTCCTGACCACGGGCCAGGTGGGACACAGGAAAACTTCAGCTACAATAATTGCCTGAAGTTTTGTTCACATTTGGATAGTTTTACTAAGAAATATTTACTGCATGAATGGAAAGATTCTGTAAGTACTTGGCCTGGAGACGGATACACTCAGTTGTGTGCCTCTGAAGGGAGGGGTTCCTTAGAGGCAGGAGGACAAGCAGGCCTGTGATTTGGTAGTCTGCCAACCATCTCTTGAAAAAGCAATGAACTCATTTGTGTGTGTGTGTGTGTGTGTGTGTGTGTGTGTGTGTGTGTGTGTGTAGGATGGATGTTAATGGCAAGGGTCATCCTCGTTGTCTACCTCTTTATTGTCTGGGTTAGTGTTTCTCACTGAACCCAGACCTCATGAATTCAACTAGAGCATTTGGCCAGCAAGCCCCAGGAATCTTCCTGTCTCCGCCTCCCTAGTGCTGGGACCGGAGGCAAATGCCATTGGACTCGGCTTTTTATGTGAGTACTGGGGTAGAACACAGGTCCCCATGCCGTAGGCAGGCACTTCATTGGTTAAACCATCTTCCCAGCCCTGCTGATAGTCCTTATGGAATATAATTTTTTTTGTGTGCCATGCAAAGGTATTTTTCAGGCTAAGGTGAAAATCCTTGTTCTGGAAGAGCTTATGACTTAATTTTGGGGCTACTTAGCACACACAACCTTCATAGGAGACTGTCACAGCATAAGTGCTAAGTGCAAATATGTAGGCCACAAAATTAGTTTTTCTGACGAGAATCAGCAGCATGGCTATTTACACAACCAAGGAGAATATACATCCCAGTGTTTCTCATTTTCTTGTCTAAACCAAGATACACGGGAGTCGTCTCCTTTGTAGTCTTTGTGGTAAAAACCAAAGTATTCCCAGAAAGTGGTGGGCCGCTGAGGCTGTGAGAAATTCAGGGAAAAAAAAAACGGTGTCTCTTTCTGGAAAGGGAACAGAGCCCTTCACTTACCGTCTTTGTCCTCTAAAACCATAAGCCAAGGTCTGGACAACTAACAAAGTCACCTAAACCTGGGTTCTGGTGTCATTTCTGTCACCATGACAACTACCTAACCCCAAGCAGCTTTTGGGGGACAAAAGGTTTATCTGGATTACAATCCCAGGTCACAGCCTATCAGTGAGTGAAGTCAAATCGGAACTTGAAGGCAGGCCTGCTTGCTAGTCCACATAGCATTACCTCCGACCAGGGAACTCAATTCCAAACCAAAGAAGTGTGGTAAGAACTATGGAGGGTGCTGCTTGCCGGCTGTCAGGCAGGCACGTGCTTAGCCAGCTTTCCTTTATAGAACCACCTGCCTAGGGAATGGGGCCGCCCACTGTGGACCAGGCCTTCCTCCATCAATTCACAATGGAGACCATCCCCTTCGGGCACACCCACAGACTAACCTGGTCTAGACGGCTCCTCAGTTGAGGTTCTCTTCCCAGACAACTCTAGTTTGTGTCGGGTTGAGGGTTGAAGATAACTAGGACAACTTGTTAAGTCTTAAACTTGTTCCAGCAAGCTCTTACCTGGACGGGATGAATCCTGGTTTTGGTACTTCCTATGCCTTCAACAGTGGTGACAGCAGCCCCATGGAGAGAGCAGACGGGAACCAGGCAGGCAGTGACAGAGAAATGACTTCAAAGTTCATGCAGCCAAGTCAGAAAGAATTCGTAGAAACAACAGCCGTATTGGAAAACAAAAACAAAAAAAAAGATGCATTTACAGGATTATAATTACTTTGACAGGAAGATAATTGAGTGCATGTTAAAATTAAATCATCAAATAAATGATTTTGAATTTAACTATGTCTGCCTAAAAATAAATATTATAATTAAGAAAGTCATTATCTCCTCCAAATTCTCTTGTTAAAAACAGAAGTTCAAATGGTCTTGGTGGATACGCCCATTTCATCCCGTCAGCTGTAAAAGCTAGTTAAATACGGAGCTGTTTCTCTTCTGAGTGATATCAGTTGTGTGTGGTTTTAGAAAAAGCCTGAAAGGCTTGGGAAGAAGTTAAGTGAGGTGACCTGTGGGGTGAGGCATGTAGTAGTTCCCCCAGAGTCTCCGTCCTATGAATACAGGTAAGTTCGCCTGGTCCCCTGGGCATGGAGAAAGAGTAACTTCACAGGTAGAAGGAAGCAGGCTTTCACAGCTCTGGCTGTGGTGAGAATACAAATTCCCTCCAAACCCGAGTTTCCATCATTTGTAGAACGCAGGGCCAGCATTGCTAGGACTCGGGACTACTCTGTGCCACATTCTTCAAATAGTAACTTATAAGTTGTGTATTTTAGTTCCAGCTCATAAAACTGAGGTTGTCTCAGATTCCTTTCTGGAGTGAAATACAGTCCACAGTGTGCCAGGAATAAATCCCATGGGGAGCCGGTCTGGGGTAGGGGAAAGGTACCTGATCTTTTTGGAGATGGGGTCATATCTTGAGACCATCACTGTGCAGGCACCACAGCCACCTCCTCCACAGCCGTACTTTGTCCCTGTGAGTCGGACTGGAAGGGTTAGGGTTAAGGAAGAAAGAGGAACTGGAGCTTTCAGTTCTTACCATAAAAAATTTCACGAATGGCAAGAATGGCATCAGGATGGGTATATACCCTTTCTTTTCCTGTTGCTATGATAAAAATACTCTGACAGAAAAAAATAGTTTGTTCTGACTCACAGTTCAAGGTACAGCCCACCATGTGGGGCGGTTGGGGCACCAGAAACCGAAGAAGACACCGACGTTGCATCCACAGGCAAGAAGCAGATCCCGAATGCAGGCGTCAGTACTCAGTTTGTTTCCTCCATTTTACAGTCCAGGATCCCCCCTGCCAGAGAACGGTCCCACCCACAATCAAGACAGGTCTTCCCGTATCGACTCATAAGATAACCTTCCACAGGCATGCCCAGAGGACACTCTCAGGTGATTCTAGATTCTGTCAGGGTGACAGTGAACACTTACTGTCATAGTATAGGCCTTCCTGAAGTACCCCACTCATCTGAAAAATGATGGGTGCTCACTGTAAGTCAGTCACAATGTGGCATCTCATGAGACAGCACTCGCTGCCAAGTGGGGAGGTAGTTAGACCCATGAACCTCCAGAACAGCAAGGGAGATCCCCCTGGCCTCCAGCACTTTGAAGTCCTGGTCATTCCTATTTAGAAAGACTCTGACTTTGGTTCCACATCAGTGTTTTCCCTTTACTTACATGAAGTCAGGAGGGGAAGGCAACTGAAAAGCATCCCAACCCTGGAGGATGGAGCATCTCCAGTTACCTGGAGACTCCACAACACAACCTCTATTGGTCAAGGAAACAGAAAGGTAGGAAAGAAACACCAAAACCAAAACCACAATAAAAGTTTGTGTGCTTGGCCTAAAAAGAGGGCAGAGAAATCGAGAGTCACCTGACAGAAAGCTCTTTAAGCTTTCAGCTCATTCAGGGAGGGCGGAGGGTTGGGTTGTAACTCTTTGTAGACACCGTGTTGGTAGCTAGTTTAGAAATCAGCAAGTCTTTCACAGTCCTTGAAGATGCTATGCAGGCCACTTGGGGACAATTGTCATCAGTATTTTCATTCGGCTCTCTACGACACTCTCGTCTGACCAGACAGGATGTGTCCACTGGTATAGCAGTGGCTAGTCTGTTATTGGGGTGACCAACGACTCTGCCTGGATTTGAATGGCCCACTGTCAAAAGCTTGTGACTGGGGAGGTCACAGGCTGAAGAAGGGAAGTTGCGGTTGCTGTTTTGTTAAATGGACTTGGTACACTTGTCAAACTGCCTTCTAAATAATTTTGCTCATGCCCATAGATTAGTGCTGCTGTCTGATTTGGTCCAAAATGGTTCTTTTTTTTTTTTCTTTTTCCAGTGGGCAGCAGCAACTGCGGAGACTCATAGTTGGTCAAAGTGATGAAAATAAGTGACTGTTGATGCTCACCCGTAGGTAGGACATCTATATCACCCTCTCTAAGATTTAGGGAATGTTGTGGAAGAAGCTGTCTTCTGGGTGTGATATGGCCGTTGAACTCTTGAACTCAGAGAGCATCTGTGACCGCCTGCCGGGACCTGCACAAGAGTGGTACCATCAATAGTCTATAATCGGGGCTGGGATGTCTCATGCAGCACCACACCTCTGAGGATTTATAGACAGTTAACGGTTGACAGGAGAGGAAGAGATGTTTTCTTCAGGGGCGAAGCCACTGGTTAAGGTGTCCATGTTCTGGTAGATAAACTGTACCCATGGTCCTGTAAGCAACCCTCGTGAAGCTCACTGAGTCATAGAAAAGAAAATATGCATACAAAAGCAGAAGAGGAGGAAGCTGGGGAGAGGAAGGAGGTCATCAAGGGTGAGGGGCACGGGGCAGGGTAACGGGGTGACTCACAGGACGGTATAGATGCGTGAAAACATCACGGGAGGCCCATTATTACATATAGGGACACAGTGCCGGTAAAAGCGACAACAGAAGAAATGAGAGCATGCTCAGGGTCTTCAAGGAAGGCCCCCTTTCTCACCATCAGTTTGGGACCCAGTCACTACGGCCCTGCTGACGCGGCAATTCTTCAGGAAGGGGAAATGTCCTAACTGCCCCACCTTTATTGCCCTTAAGATTTAAAATACCGTGTGAGAAGAGAACTGGAGTGCAGGTGAAGGTCAGGCAGGTGGACGGAGCAGGCGTTTCCTGAATGCTGCGCAGGCTACTTCCTCCCGGGAAAGTGGGGCCTCTTTCTTCTTCACTTGGTTTGTTTTCAGAACAGAGTCTCAGGTAACACTGCACTTCTGATCCCCCTGCCTCCACCTCCTGAGCGCAGGGGTTATGGGCAGGTACTGCCGCACCTGGTGTATGTGTGTGCGGTGCTGGGCCTGGACCCCAGGATTTGTGCGTGGTAGGTATGCACCATACCGACTGAGCTCCATCCCCAGGCTAAGCCAGGCAAACATTTTATAGATATTTTTTTATTTTCTCTTTAATTATTTTTAACCTACTCTCTGTTATGTGATTTTTGGCAAGTAAATAAATAAATAAATCTGTATATCTGTATTGTAGCTCTGACCCCATGTGGAGACACGATTTTTTTGAACTACTAGGGAGACTATATAATTATTATGTAGCTTTCTGATACAGAGCAAAGACATATCTCCTTCAGTAGTTACTCCAAATGGGCCTGTCAATCACCTGGGCCGGGAAATGCTCCTCAAAAAACTGTCTGC
Organism: Peromyscus aztecus; assembly: GCA_902168405.1. Classification (NCBI taxonomy): domain Eukaryota; kingdom Metazoa; phylum Chordata; class Mammalia; order Rodentia; family Cricetidae; genus Peromyscus; species Peromyscus aztecus. The sequence continues at coordinate 26,915 of CABHPQ010164769.1, read as the reverse complement.
TCCAGAGACACGAGGACGAGAATATAACAACCCACTTAGACACGCATGTCGGCACAGTGGTCCTTTTGGCCACTGTCCACCCTCACCCTTGAAAGTACTTCTCTCTACAGTGGTCCTTTTGTTCGCTGACCACGCTCACTCCTGAGGGTCCTGTCAGCCTACAATACATTCACCCGTCTTCTACATTATGTTCTGTGTGTCCCGAATCACAGGTCACAAGTTCACAGCGAACGGCATTAAAGTCTGTCAGGGTTTCTCCTTGGATGTTCCTGTTCATTGCCTGAGTAGCCAATGGGTAAAAACAGAACATCTAGCTAGTTGTGTGGGTGTGAAATATCGAAGTGGAGCGAACACACACACAAAGGCACATGCTCACACACACACACACACACACGTACATACACGTACATGCATGCACATACACATACAAACACAAACGTATGCACACATGCACATATCCACACACATGCACACTTACACATATATGCATGCATACACACACACACACACACACACACACACACACACACGCATGCACACACATCCAACACATATTATACACAGAGAAACTGAAGAATATGGATTTATCTAGCCCTGCTTCCAAGGACACAAAACTATTCTGAAAAACGTCCTAACTGGCTAGTCTGCCTTCTAGAGGAGGATTTGACTGGTTCCCAAACTCCAATCTCTAGGTGACCACGGGTGCCTCATCCTATCTTGGTCCAGTTTAGAAACCTTCACACCTCTGCCTGTCCCCAGGCAGTGAACAGGAACATCCAAGGAGAAACCCTGACAGACTTTAATGCTGTTTGCTGTGACCAAATGAGGAGTGTGTGTGTGTGTGTGTGTGTGTGTGTGTGTGTGTTCACATGCGCGTGCAAGCATGCCTCGGTATGTGTATCGAGGTCAGAGGAGAGCGCCAGCTGTGAGCCCTCTGTCTTGAAACAGTATCTTGCTCACTGCTGTACTGCTAACCCCAGGCTAGCCCAGGAATGTCCTGAGACTCTACTCTCTTCATTCCCCATCTGGCCGTAAGAACACCAGAGGATGGACACTACCATGCCAGGCTTTGTGTGATTTCTGGGAACCCAAACTCCGGCCCCCACACTTGTGTGGCAAGCGCTTTCCCCACCGAGCCCCCTTCCTGCTTCTGAACTTCACCGTTTGACCACCGTCCCCAGGGGATTCTTAGACTTGCGCACATTCGGGACCGTTGTCACACCCTTGTTTACAAGACAAGCAGCTTCGCTAAAATCCTACACACAAGCCAAACATTCTCCGTGAAATGTGGTGGAAACAGTTCTGTAAATGCAAGAGAGACCACAGTTCCCAGAGTTGGAAATTTTGTTCTGTTTTCGCAAACAAGCAGAAGGATACTGACTTTTCTCAGATAGAACAACAGATTGACTTCAGGGTCTGCATTCCTCTCGATGACCTGGACAGGGGACATGATTATATAAGTAGAGGCAGTTTCCATTTTGATCTCTAAACAGTAAGAATGCTTTAGCACAGGTTTGTTGATCTTATGTACCTGACTTGATTAAACCTCACTCTTTGCAGTGATAAAAAAAAAAAATCATACGCTGCTGTATGATACTTGGTCAGACTTTGACAAGTAAATGTTTGGCTTTGCTTCAGAGGAGGAGCAACAAGTCTTTGAATTCTAGCACAATATGGGGATCAAGGAAATAATAAAAAGGCAGAAAAAATCGAGGGGCCAAGTATTTTTTAAAATTCTTGCATTCCTATAGTATAATAAAAGATAAAGAATTAAACTGAGGGTCATAATTCTTATTACCACCTCCTAAGCATGCTTTTTGGTCTGTGTTCACCATCCAGCTTTGAGAAGTTAAGTAAGCAAGAGTTTGGCTGTGGTAGACAAACTGCATTCCTTTGGCAGTTGCAGGAAAATTATGCAAATCTCCAGCCCCTCCCCTTGGCATCAGAGTTCTAGAAGAATGGCCATCTCCCCAGGAGGAGGTCACAGAGCCGGGGGAAAGGAGCCCAGAGATGAAAGCCAAGGTCTCTCCCATATTTGTTAGCCAAGTGACCTTGGGCATGCTGCGCAACCGCAACCGCCCTGAACCTTCACATAGCAACGGAGCACAGAGCACAGGGCACAGAGCAGCCCACAGCACACACACACAGCACACAGCACACACACAGCACACAGCACACAATACCATAAGCCCAGCTTAAACTTTGACTGCCCTCTCTCTCTCTGTGCCAATAGTGCTGAGAACAAGGGTGTTGGGTTTCGCATCACCCACGACTGTCAAGGACATCCAGCATATATGCAAAGGGCGTATTGCCGTCACTTATGTCTTGTCTAGGTCTCAAGAGATCCGGATAGAGGGACGAGAGGACACTTCAGCTAGTTCTCCTGAGTGAGTTAAGACCCCTCATTTGTTTATTCGCTTGCTCATTGTTTACTTTTGAGACAGTCTCATCACATAGTCCTTCATGTCCCGAAACTTACTTTGCAGACCAAGGTGGCCTCAAAGCTCCTGCTATTCTGGGATAATAGGCCTGAATCCAATCTTAAAGGTGTAAGGTGTTAACATTTACACTAACAGTTCACTTCTGGCTTTCCAGGATGTTTTCTCCTCCATTCGTATTGACCGAAGGTTTTATAATTATTTGCAAGTGACCTGAAAACCTTGGACTCTGTGTGTGTGTGTGTGTGTGTGTGTGTGTGTGTGCACGCATGCACATACATGTGAAAGTACTGCTTGGGTGGCGTAGAAGTTTGAGCTGGAGCTGGAAAAGGAGGTGTAGAGGAAGAAAGAGAGATTTCTGTTGCAGAAAGAGAAGCACCCAGTGAAAGCCAATGCCTAATGCTTAGGTACGTTCAAACGTGGTGAGGTTTGGTCTGGAGACACATAACTGGACACTTTCCCTCTGCTAGCCCCAACACATTCCACACATGTTGTTGGTTCTCTCTCTCTCTCTTCCTTCCTCCCTTTTCTCCCCCAAGAAGCATGGCAGATCGCTAGATCTAGCACCCCCCACACACACCCTCCACCCAATACCTTCATTTTGGCAAAGTTGGAAACAGATGGCTTCTACCAGCGTTTCATGTGTGCAGCTATTAATTACAGGGTAGAGCACTTACTTTTTTTCCATTCACAAAGAAAACAAGTTCATCTGACTCCTTCGCACGAGACATGACTTGATGACCGTCTCCCATGTTCTGTGCCGTGGTGTCTAAAGCTCCTGTGCCCGAGACCCGTCTCTCTGGGGAGAACTGTTGTGCTCTGAGGAGCGTGAAGAGCCCCACGGGATCTGGGCTTTGTGTGCTCTGTGGCTTTGTCTGTGGACTCCTCCCACCCAGCCCTGCCCCATCAAAGCTCCCCACCTTCTCCACTGCTCTCCTCTGAGTTCTTCCACTTTCTTCTTTTCCTTAAACCACCCTGGAAGCCCCTTCCTGGCTAAGCGCATGCTCAGTACACACTTCTCCCTGCCCCAGGGGTAAGCTGCTGGAGGGCCTTTTCCAACAAGATCTTACTGAGGTCGGTGAGGAGGAAGAGATGCCAGCGCTCGGCTCTCACGGCCCTCAGATCAGTGTCTGGGCACTAAGTGTCCTTGTTTGCTGATTGTGTCTTTACACTGTGTAAAGAATGCTTTAGGAAATGGCACAAGTGTGAAAAGCCAAAAAAAAAAAAGTAAAATTTCTCCGTGCCAACATTTCACAGCCAGATTCTTGTGGTCTGCTGAAGTTTTTAGAAGGAACTTGTGAGTACATATAAATGTCTACATGCATTATTTTTGTTAGGTTGTTAACAATATTTTTGTTAATTTCTAACAGGTGAAATCAAACTGTTCACATGGCTTCAAAAGTTCCTTTATTCCCCCTCAAGTTACTCTGGCTCGCTGAGTCTCGGTGGTTATACCTGTGAGTTGGGCAAAATAATAGCATCTTGCTCAGGGTTGTTGTAGGGATCAAAGGAGCCAAGGCAGGAAAAGTCCTGAAATCAGCAGCTGCCAGGGGAGGCACCCAGTGAATGTTGTCACCAAACATGCTGGGCAGTCACCTGTGGGTTTATACTGTGAACTGGTTTCAGATTTCTAGTTATGCATATGCCGCAGGGCTGGAGAGCGCTCAGCAGTTGAGAGCACTTGCTGCGTTGTTGGGCAGCACTCCATCTCCTGCAACTCCAGTCCCGGGGTGTCTGGCACATCTGGTCTCTTTGGCCACCAACACACACACACACACACACACACACACACACACACACACACACACACACACACGATATTGAAAATATGCTGCAATGGGAATATGAGCTTGATTTTTGCATAGAGGCAGTCTGTCCAAGTACCTGCCACCCTCCTTCCTCTTTCTCCTTTTAATTTTTATTTTATTTTATTTTTGGTTTTTTGAGACAGGGTTTCAGGATTTCTCAATGTAACATCCCTGGCTGTCCTGGAACTGGATTTGTAGACCAGGCTGGCCTAGAACTCACAAAGATCCTTCTGCCTTCTCAGTGCTGGGATTCAAGGTGTGTGCCACCCTGCCTGGTCGTCCTTCCTTTTATTTTGAGCAAGGTTTTTGTTGTTGTTGTTGTTGTTTGTTTTTGTTTGTTGTTCGTTTCTGGTTTTATTCTTGTTAGTTTTTATTTTAAATTAGGACACAGAGTAAGGGTTTCCTTACGGCATTTCATGCCTGCTTTGGTTGACCCGGCCCTCATCTGTGTAACGGTATTCTCTCTCAGAGTCCCTTGCATCATCTGATTTCCACACACGCGTAGTTATGTGGCAGTGTGTGGGTCCTGAAGGCAGAGAAGGAACCACAACAGGAGAAAACGGTTTAAAGCAGGGGTTTGGTGGGGGGTACTGGGAAGGGGACTGCTTGGGGAAGAAGGTATTGAGCCAGAATTCCTGAGGGGCAAATTCTCCGAACTGGGATTTCTGGCTTGGATGTAAGTATATTGCTGGAGGCAACTCCTTCCCAAGTGACATGTCCCCTATATGTCACATACGACAGGGTGTGCCCGTTGCAGCCCCACCACACTGGTCTCCACACTGTCCCCTCCCCAGCATCTGAGGGCAGTTCACCGTCAGCTGGTATTTCTCTTCTTACGGGAGGTTAACCAGTTGCGATATATTTAGTGAACAGTTCTATTTCTTTTCATGTCCTTTGATTTCTGGCAGGGTTTTTTACCTTCTTATTTGGGGGATTTTCAAACACATGAGGGATAGTTGTGTGATCTATAAATGCCCAACCCTTTTCCGCTAGCCTCTTGTCCTGAGGCAGGACACTGCATAGTCTTTCACGTCACACGCCTGCATCCTGAGAGGTGGGGCTTCCCACCCGACACTCCAGCTAGGTCTCTGCCAGGCCATTCCAGGGCTGTCAGACTAAGCAGTCTCTGGTAGCACAGAGCATGAGTGACGTGGGTGGGCTCCCCACTCACACTTCTCTGTAGACTCTTCTGACACCGTTTCATGAGATCTTAAGAGGATGAATATAAATGTGAGTGCTTGGAATGGTGATGGTTGTCACAACCCGTCACACCCTGTGCCAGCACTGGGGTAACTGAGGAGGAGAGAGGCCACGCCATTTTTGTCTAGCTGCTAGTTTGCTACTTTTTATCATGGAAGCTTTTGCGGGGGGGGGGGGGTGTCTACCTATTGTGGTGGTTTGAATGAGCGTGGCCCCCAAACACTCATATATTCCAGTGCTTGGTCTCCAGTTGGCAGAACTGTGTGGGAAGGATTAGGAGGTGTGGCCTAATTGGAGGAGATCTATCACTGGGGGTGGGCTTTGAGGTTTAAAAAGACCACAGCATTCCCAGTCAGCCCCCCTTCCCGTGGTTGTCGTCTCAACATCTAAGCTCTCAGCTACTGCTCCAAGGCTATGCCTGCTGCCGTATTCTCGGCCGTGATCGTCATGGACTCTACTATCCTCTGGAACCGCGAGCCCCAAATTCAATGCTTTCTCTTATAAGTCGCCTTGGTCATGATGTTTTATCATGGCAATAGAAAGGTAACTACGACACCTGTGAGATAAACATTCTCACACATCGGGCTTGCTCTCACCCGTTTATACACCTCTTCTCTTCACTCCCCCACCTGTCTCTTCTCACGCTCTGAACACCTGGCCAAACCATCTGTTATCCCACGGTTATTCTATCCATGGGACACTTGCGTTTTCTAGGAGAAGGCGATAACCAGGTGCGCTCTCTAACTCTGTCCACTGGGAAAACGCGTCCCTCACCAACTGCCAGAGAGACTGCAGCGCAGACTTGCCATCCCATCCGTACCTGCATCTGGTGCCAGCCAACCAACCTGTGAACCAAGCTCCGTCTCTTCCTGCTTTCCTGGCTCCGTCACCAGGGATATTCCACCCTGCTGCACGGTGGAGTGTGAGCCGAGGTGTGAGCCGAGGGAGGGATGCTGACGTGGGGTGATGTGTGACTGACTGGGTGCTTGCTCAGGTGCCTGCGTCCCCCTTTCACGAGGCTGTACTTTACTTCCATCCTTCTCCCTGCCTCTGGGCTCGCATGCCTCGTGACCTGCCTTCTAACAAGAAACGCTGCAGAGCGGCAGGCAGGCAGGCAGACACAAGAAGGGGTAGAAGTGAGAGCATCTTCCAGGCCAAGGAAAGAGGCAAGGGGCTCTAAAATGAAGGACAGGCTCCCCATGACAGGTTAGGGGATCCTGAGACAAGGTTGGGCAGGTCGACAAGCGCTAACTCACACAGCGCACATACGCACCTTAGGGATCCAGGATAAGATCCTGATGAGGTGAATAGGATGCCACTGGAAGTTGCTAGGCAAGAGCAGAGCATGTGCACGTGTGTCTGTGTCTGTCTGTGTGCGAATGTATGGAGATGTGTGTCCATAAATGAATATACAACTTGGACTTCGATGTGGAGGACAGTTTGGAAGGGAAGCAAAAATGGATGCCAGAAAAACGAGAGGCGGTGATCGCAGCGTCAGAGACCAATGCAGGTGACTTGCAGTAACGGCAGCGGAAGAAACATTGGGAGGTCACTTTAGAACCATTTCCCAAGGGAGGGCTGACAGGCTGTCGAGCCTGCGTAGATGTGTTCACAAATTGGGCAGCTCTGGGCTCGTCCTCTGCTTCTGGCTAAGCAGTTCAGAGACAGTTATACTTCTTAGGAGATCTGCTTGGGACACGTGAGGCCTGGGGGTCTGAGACGTCCAAGTCACCATCAAAAGCAAGACTTGGAGCGAGTGGTGGCGTGAGCTTGTGATGCCAGCACTTAGTGGGCAAAGGCAGAAGAATCCCCGTGGGTTTGAGGTCTGTCAGGCATATACAACGAGTTCCAGGCCAGCCAGCATCCAAGGGCCTTGACAGGATGTCCTCCTTGTCACCACAGGAGCACTGTTTTCAGGGTCAGAGCCTCAGCCATAGAGTCACTTCTAACCGAGGAGTAATAGTGGTCACGGCCAGGAACAGGGTGTGGGGTGAGGAGACCGAAGGATCAACCTCAGGAAGCCCACACTTGTAGGGATGGGCTGCAGGAGAAGTCAATGAAGCCCAAAGGGAGGCAGCTGCCAGGGAGCTGGGGAGAAAGCAGAGAACTCTCCCCGCCTCTCTACCCTCCCCTCCCACCATCTGACAAGGCAGCCTTCAGTGAGACCCTTAAAGTCATATGGAATTCAGTTTAACTTTTTACCCGCCCGACTGTTCTCGTGTGACTGTGCCATGTACATCCCTCCAGCAATGGATAGAGCCTCTAGCTTCTCCATGTCCTGCTAACGCCTGCCATTGGCCATCATTTCAACTACAGCTGTCACAGTGTATGTGAATGGCGTCTCACTACAGTTTTGACGTACATTTCTCAAGGAAAAACAAGGCTGAGCATCTTACGTGCTGATTGGTCATTTAAACATCTCTGTCTATTCGCTTTATTGGTCCATTAAAAAATACTGAAGAGTCATTTCTTCTTTAACTACTAAGTTTTAAGTGTTCAGTACCCAAGACTTTTGTCATATGTTTGTAAATATCTTCTCCTGCTCCCTCTCTCTCTCCCTCTCTCTCTCCTGTGCTGGAAATGAACCCAGGGCCCTGAACACATTAGACAAGCAACTCTATCACCAACTATACCCTTAGCCCTTCTTTTGTTAGGACAGAGTCTTGCTATGTAGCCCAGGCTGGCCCTTGGACTCTAGACTTTCCTGCCTCGCTCTCCTGAGTGGTGGGAATACGGTTGCCACCTTTATAGTTTTGATGAAGTTCATTTATCTCTCTCCTCCTGACCCCGGTGGTTCCAGAGACTCTTTAGATATGCGGCCCGTATCTGTCATGATAAGGAAAGTGGGGTGGTGGCTCTCAGGGACAAATGAAAAAAAATGAATTTGCAGTTCACAGCAGGGAGGAAATTATTTATAAAAGCATCATTCATTAGATAGTATAACCTTTGCTGGAGTATACAAACTAAAAGCGAGCCACAGACAAGTGGTCATATCTAGCTGGATGGATCCAAGGGACAGAATAATGAATGAATGAATGAATGAATGAATGAAACCACCTCAAAGGAAACAATTTAATATTTGTGCAATTTCAAATATGATTTGTAATTGCTTGGGTATGTCTGGAGTATGCTGAGGCGAAACTTCCAAATCAGCTTCGTGTAAAGCAATGCTGTGGATGATTCCCGGCTGTGAAAATCTGGCTTTCATAGTTCGCGTCTTAGAGCAGAGAGACCGGGAAGTTCATTCTGCAGCGGTGTTGACCCGGTCCCTCCAGAGTTCACATTTGACTCACACGGGTATGTTCCAGGGAACGTAGGATCCAGGTTCATCTCTTGGAATCTGGGAGGAAAGAGCAAATTTGGAGGCTTATAACCTAGAAACACGCTTGTGACTTAGGTATAAAAAAAATCAACAGAAGACAGTGAAGGCGAAAGCCACCATGGGCAATGGGCCAATGAGAGATCAGAGGACATCACCACGGGATACACAGAGGCACCTTGGAGAGGGTCTAGCGGGGGGATGGAGGGTTTTCAACTCCACGTGGAGAGGGACTAAGGAAACATGGAGTCGGTGTCTGTTTCCCCAGCGTGGGGTCCAGGATACTATGCAGAGCCTACACGGAAGGAGTGGAGGAGGGATACCCCCCCCACACACACACCACAAGAGAAGGAAACTTGTCTTGTGGCTAGAGAGGAAGCTGGGTGGCATGGCCCCCTTACAATCGAAAACCACACATCATGTTGCTGAACAGACGCACAGAGAACCGGAGCGTGTGCTCAGCGGGAATGACACTGTGGGAGGGTTCTGTCCGTCACACTGCCAGTGCCTGCGTGGGTGACGGGGGGATATAGAAGAGTGACCTTGATTCTTGGCTGGGTGTCCCGGGTTCAGGCCGCAGCCCCTGCACTCAGCCTGACTCAGGGGAAATATAAATCTGAGAGAATGAGCCTTCTGTTCCCTGCCCCCGAGTGATACGGACCTGAGCACACAGGAGACCAAGCAAGGCTGAGGAAAAGACACAACCCAGGGGCACAAGTTCAAGAGCCATTCCGTCCCTCCCATGTGCCCTAAGGAGTTCCTGTCAGCTTTTCTTCTTGGTGGACAAACCACAGCAGTGGGTTAAAGAAACTTAGCCATAAAGCCAGGGGACAGAAATGACGGACTTTCCGTTTTTTTCTCTTGAGTGTAACGTACCATTTTTGTGAACTTATCTTCACAGGCCATTCGGATCTTCTCTGGAGTCAGTGGACTCCCGAGCCTCAGTGGTCTGAAGATGCCTCTCTCCTGCCGTGCTGCGCTCACAGCCTCATGGATGGCAAAAAATATCGAACATCCCAGGAAGACCCCAGACTCACCCAGACCCTGGAGAAAAATGAGCCATGTAGGTTAAGACACAAACTGCCCCCTCCTCTCTGAATATACAGGCATACGTGTATATGTACATAATGCAGTATTTGTTAATTATACACATATATAACCTACAGAACACCATAAGTAAATTGTTATTGAGAAAGTCATTTAACCACTGATCCTAATATTCTTAGGATTCTAGCTTAAGAAAATGGTTTCTTACAGGCATGAAGGTGGCGGCTGTAATATACAAAGTCAAACATAATCTGATAGTTCATGTTAGGCAGGTTGGGAATATTTGAAGCATTTCACCATGCTGTTAAGTTACTTTCCAATGAGAATGTTTAATAAGGACTCCTGGAATCCCAGTAAAGACATCAAACAACCAAGCAGACCAACGTCTCTCCACCCTACAGGTATCAAGGAAGCATGGACTTAGTCATCGAACACAGCTTACCTTAGATGAATACAGGGTGTTTGAGTGTTCAGAGGGGGGCAAAAAAGAAATGTGCATCTCTGTGGGGATGTCACAAATGGCAGGGATTTTGTACTGGTTTGGGCCGCGGCTGTACAGGACACCCTGAGGGGAGTAACTCAGCTCCTCTATTGTGTAGAGTCCCATTCCTTGAATAAACGCACCTTCAACCTGAGAGAAAAGAAGGGATTACTACCCATGAGGCAATACACCCAGGGGCATTTCAACTGCACGCTGCTTGTCTGACCTGGGAACTGCAGTTCAAAGGACCTTCCAGGGTGAAACAGAGTGTCACCAGGAGTCCCGCTAAAAGCATTTCTATCTATCCCAAGTCAGAGGGCTGGGTTTTGGTCTTGGTTTAGCCATTGGAATGATACTCTAGAGGAGTCCTCTAGAGTACCAAGTGAAACCCTTCACAGACTGACCTCCAACAGACCCAGCGCACTAGGGTAAGGTTCTCAGGTAACCAGCAGGTAGGTGTTTCCTCTTCAGACCTCACAGAAGTTTTTGCCCCACAAACAGGAAACAAGACAAAATAGTTACACATACCTGGCCTATGTCAAGGGCCGGGTTTATGCTGTTGCCAACGTCCATCACAATGTCTGTTCTGATAGTCTAGAAAAAAAAAAAAATGAATGCAGATAACTCATAGAGAAGAAGCTGAGAAATGCCTCCTGCCAGGTATGGGATAAAGTCTTTCTTTGGGCCTACCATGTTATTTCATGATAAAGAAGCAACAAAAATTTTATTATGTGACCAAGTTTATTATCTAAAAACTTCTGTTTTTTAACATAGGGTCTCATGTAGTCCAGGTTGGCTTTGAATGTGATATGTAGCCAAGGATGACCTTTAGCTTCTGATTCTCCTGCCTCTACCTCCCCATTGATTAAAGGCATGCACCACCATGCCTGGCTTATGTGGTATTAAGGATTGAACCCAAGGTCTCAGACATCCTAGGCAAATACTCCACCAAATGAGTTCCATTCCCCATTCCATTCTGCATTTCTTTAAAAAAAAGATTTATCTATTTTTATTTTATGCTGATGAGTGTTTACCTACATGTATGTGAAGAGACTCTGACTAGCTTGAGTGTGGCTGGCATGGCTCTGGCAGGCCTTGCCCTTCTCCCAGACTCCCTCTGCCTTGCTAAAACCCGTTAGATTACATTCCTAAAGCTAGCCACTAAGGTCTGTTCCCTTATTGGGCCACTTCCTCCTCCTGAGGTTGACCACCAAGGTCCAGCTGTCAGAGTATTGAAGTCCAGCAATCAAAACCCTCCATGGCTCACCTAATCAATACTTCATCCTAACATGGGATTTCCCCTTGTATATGTATAAACTGCCATTTTCCTATGGGCCATGTCTGTCTTCCCTCTATCTAGGGACAGTCCTTTGTCCTCTGGGACAAATACCCCCTCTCCCTTGTTCCGGTCCCCTTCTCCCTCATCCTCTGTCTCCTGTCTTTGTCTCTTATTCCCTGCCTTCTTTCTCTCTGGGACAAATAAATCTTTGTGCTGAGAACTTGGTCTTGAGGGTCCTTTTCCTTTCATATTACAGTATGTATGGCCACTCCATGCATGTTTGATGCTCATGGAGGCCAGAAGGGTGCCAGATCACCCGAAACTGGGGTTACAGATGGTTGTAGGCCAGCATGTGGGTACTAGGGACCAAACCCGGATCCCCTGCAAGAGCAGTCAGTGCTCTTAACCATCTCTCCAGCCCCCACACAAATACTCTCAACCCCAGATTAAGCACTATTTGTTTTCCAAGGAAATAAAAGGCTTTATTTGCTTTTGATTAGCTTTAAGCTGGATGATGCAAGAGACTAAATTTAATCTACCACAACACACAGTGAAACAACAAAAGCCACTATCTTTGGTCCTCAGAACCCTGTTGCAAAACTCTATGGCTCCTATCCAAGCTCATACACGGAGTCTATCCAACTCAGTGACATTTACTGAACCATGGAGTTCAGGAAGTGTCAGCTTGAATTTTGGGGGTGGGGACAAGAACAAATCCACCCTTAAGACTTGCCTTCTGATCACCTAAAAGTGCAGAGGACAGCAGGCCCTGCCTGTGTGCTGGTCACACCTCTGTCCTCTAACAAGTCTGTAGACTCTTTGACGTGAATGATGGTTTCTACCATACTAACAGACTCTATTGATGGTCATTAAGGAACAAAGAGAACACACAGCCGGGCCGTGGCGGCACATGCCTTTAATCCCAGGAGCAGGCAAATCTCTGTGAGTTCGAGTCCAGCCTGGTCTACAAAGCAAGTTCTAGGACAGCCAGGGCTCTTATACAGAGAAACCCTGTCTTGAAAAAAAAAAAGAAAGAAAGAAAGAAAGAAAAGAAAATGCACTAGTTTTCTTATTTGGTCTCAGACTTGCAACTAACAATTTTCTGCAGAAAATTAGATAATGATCCAAAATGTCTGACTTCAATAAAAGTTCAGATAATTACCTTTCTTTATTGCAAGACACAATTAAATGAAAAGTTCTCTTTGATACTAGTTAGCCTGATGGCTCTTCTAGGAGACAAGTGGCCTCCACTGGAGATGAAGAGGGGTGCTCTAAAATCTAAAGCTAGTGAAGGTTCTCCTTTTCAAAGACATGGGCTAATGGCTCTCCGTCACTGTATTTGGATGGGACTGGGTCTGGGCTGTGGTAGCCTACTTCCAAGAGGGTGCTTAATGAACTCCTCCATTTGATATTCACAGCCTGTGCTTGCCCCTCCTACCAATCTCTGTCAAAGTCAGTCCTTGTGACCACTAGGCCAAGCAGAAACAGTGGTACACCACTCTGAAACAAGATTAGAAAGGACTGTGGCTTCACTTTCAGATGTCCTCCAACGTGTTTATGTTTTCAACTTTCTTTGGGGCCTGTACATCTCTGGGGAGTCAGCTGCTGTGTCTTTGGGGCACTAAGTGGACAAAGAGATCATTCAAGGTAAGGAGGCAATTGCTAACAGCCACGGAGAAACCACAGCCTCTCATTAACAACAGTGTGATGGAACTTAGAAGCAGATTCGATGACTGTTGCCCCCACCAAGTGCCTGGCCATAGCCTCGTGAGAAATCCTGAGCCAGAGTTACCCAGATAAACTACATTGACCCAGATGCTTGGCCTGCAGAGGTGGTGTGAGCCAATAAGCATTTACTATTTCCAGTTGCTAATTTGGGGGCAATTTGTTAGATGGCAATAGGTAGCTAATGTATAGATGTAGGTTCAAAATCTGGGAAATTTTTCAGGCAGTTTTACCAACATGAGAGTGGCTAAGAAAGAGGCCTCCAGGGAGGACTTCTGGTTGTGGAATATTAGTTTAAGGTGTGTTACATTCATCTATGCTGTGGACTATTTGTTTAATGATGCAAAGGTGTGTTGCATTCTTTTATTTTGCATTTGTCTAACTCTGTAAAGCTGTGCTACTTTGCCTGTCTACAACACCTGATGGTTTAATAAAGAGCTGAACAGCCGATAGCCAGGCAGGGGAGGGGTCTGCAGGACTGCAGGGCAGAGAGAATACATAGGAGGAGAAATCTAGGGGAGAGAGTGAAGAGCAAGAAAAGGAGGAGAGGAGGATGCCAGGGGCCAGCCACCTAGCCACCCAGCCAGCCATGGAGTAAGAAGGAAAGAAAGATATATAGAATAAAGAAAGATAAAAAGCCCAGAGGCAAAATATAGTTAAAGAGAAATGGGATAATTTAAGTTAGAAAAGCTGGCTAGAAACAAACCAAGCTAAGGCCAGGCATTCATAAGTAAGAATAAGTCTCCCTATATTTATTCGGGAGCTGGGTGACAGGCCCCCAGGGAATAAAAAACAAAACAAAACAAAACAACAACTACAACTTCTGGTAGGCTGACACATGACAAAAGACACATGCTTTTGTCTATGGGTGGTGCCTACTCTGAGCTATTAATACTGCACATGTCTTAAGACTGTTCAAACACACAAGATGTATCTTGAAAGTTCCTACTGATGCAAGAGCTATCTCTGTAGGCAGCAAAGGAAAGGACCCCCCTGTTGTTGCTGTGAGAACAGAGGCTGGGTTAAAAAGACGATGGAGGATTGAAAACAGCAATGTCTGGAACACTGAGGATGCTGAGTAAGAGGGATGAGACAACCAAGCTAAATAGACAGAGGAGGGACAGGACATGGGGCTGGTGATGGCAGGCTCGCTGCCTACTCTCTAGCCCTTCGCCCAAAGCCCTCAGGGAACATAGGTAAAGAGCCTCTGTCCTTCCACACATCCCTATGTTTAATGCAGCTGACTGTAACAGACTAAGTTGTAAGGATGGCTTCTCACGAGAAACCTCCACCCAGGAGACCATCCCAGACCACTCCATAGTCGGGAGCTAAATATCAGGTAACCAAGGAAGGCTGCAGCTACAGTCTGGGTGGCAGGTGGGAGACTTAACTCTCTGTTGTGGTAGAGCTGCACGCTGGTCATGGAAATATAAGTGAATGGAACATAGTCGAATTAAGCCCAGCAAGACATCTGTAAGGCTGGCCATGGCCATGCCAGTCAGGGACGACAGCCAGCAGACAGTCAAGACCAGCAGCTAAAAAGCATGCCTCGGAGATGGACAGAGGTGGGTGGGGCCTTCAACCACCCCAACTGGGTGGGCAGCACGTGAACATCTGCCTGGCTGGACTAGAGGGACATTGATAGTATGTGAGGATATCCCATTGGCTCAGCCTGTGATATTCCTAGAGAGCTAACATCTCATAGCAGTTACCCAGACTTCCTCCAGCCTCTACCATCATGGCCTTGTTAAAATCCCTAGCCAAGGAAGTTTCCTGGCCTTTTCCCTCTTGGAAATGCCTCTACTCTGAAGAGCTTCTCACTTCCCTGAATGTCCCACTGTGCGGTAATTCTCTTTGTAAAGTTTACTTCGACTTTACACACAGTCCGTGTCTGTAATTGTGAGACAACCTCAGAGCCACCGTCCCAGGTCTCTTTAGTAACTGTGAGTGTCTAGCAGCTTAGGTCCCTGCATTGAAAGCATAAGTGGGTCCAGAAAGGTCCAGTTCCTCTAAAACAAACAAGAACAGAACCCTGAACCAACAGCAGGTTAAATTATTACTGTTCTTAGCTCTGAACAAGGCCAACACATAGGAGAATCTAGACAGGGATGTTTCCACCAACTTTTTATTTGAGGGCAAAGGGATTCAGAAATTAGTTAGCATGGGAGAACTCTCAGCCTAGTGTGGAACAGCTACTCTAACCCAAGAGTCATGCTTGGACTGGTAGTCCTTTACCTCAGTCCCAAGTCCCCCCAAAGAGATACAGTCGGAGTTGGAATCCAGACAAGTAAGATATCCTAGCAGAGAGGCTCAATAAGGGTATATATCGTTTCAAAAATAAGGCTATACTTTAAAAATATATGCTAAGGACATGTTAAATGAAAAATTATACATGATAACTATCTAAGAATATCGACACAAAAGGTATTTGGAAATATCAAAAGCTGGAGCTTGCTCCTGGGTAGGTTTGGGTGCAGATTATCACTAAACCAGTAGTTTAGTCACATGGCATTTGTGAAGGCTACTTCAATCTCATTTGATGTACCCGAGATCGTTTATTATATAATGGCAATGAGTGTTTCCTTTACCACTAAAGGTACAGGAAAGGAGGCTGAGTCCTTGAAGCTGGTGTGCGTGTGTGTACATGAGTGTGAATCCACACTTTCCCCTCCAAAAGTATAAGATGACACTTCAGCTATCCAAGGAGAGGGCCTGGCTGGCCACTGCCTGTCCTGAGGTGGCCCTTGGACCTTATTAACAAGCTATGGATACCTATGGTGTCCTTCAAGAACATCACACTAAGACACTTCTCATAAGAGGTGAGGATTGGGACAACAGTCTACATGGAAGCCCTCATCAGGATTTTTTGAAGTGATTTCTTTCCTAGTTCCAGTAAAAAGAGGGACTATTGTTTTCCACAGAAGCCATTAAACACTAAGGCAACTGACGAGTTTTATTTTTTTTTTCCTAGTAATACAAAGAGATCACCCTCAGGGCAAATGCGTGATGTTGCCACCACACAGCCAACTTCTGTCCAGTAGGCACATGTGTGGAGTTTAAGCCTCTCACAAGTAGTCAGAAGACATTCCCAGATGGTACTGACCTTATGATTCCCAGTCAGACAATCTATCTCAACCTCTGAGCAGGCAGCTCCATACACAAAATACTCAAAGGGATGGCCTTCCCCCTTCTCCCAGTTCATGTCTGACTCATAACCCCTGAAAAGAAACAGAATTGTTGAGGAGCACTGTTAAGTGATCAAGTCCTGCCATCACAGACGATGATGATTAAAGCAGCCCAAAGGGAGCTGTGCCACTCACAAGAGTACATGTGTACAGGGATAGGCCAGCACGTAACACATGCCCAACAGATGTGTCCAATAAACGTCTCTTCTATGGTCATCAGGTTGGGGGTTCAACCTGCATCTTAAGCCAAACACTGTTTCAAAGGGGCTTATCTGCCTGCCTTTTCTCTCTCTGGCTCCAAGATTCAGAGTTCTGTGTGAGGAATCAGGCCCGCTGGCTCCCACTGGCTGGCACTACCACCAGGATCTCTGCTTGCTCCATCCCCTCCTCTTTGGTGAGAACGCCAGGTGAATGTCAAAGATAAAAGAAGTCTAGGCCAGCAGCCTGCTAAGTCCTCTCCTCTGTCTTCCCTCTCTCCCCAGCCTGGAGGAGGCCATGAAAAAGTCTTCCAGTGTCTATTCCTGATAGGCAGTTGGAGTCCCGGAGTCACAGGCAAAGTAAGGACATGAGCTGAGACCCTGCCCTGTCTCGGCATTCACCATGAAAACATTCAACTAATGGTTTCCTAGAGGCTGTGGTTCTCAGAGCTCCACAGTTAGTTCGTTCTCTCTCTCTCTCTCTCTCTCTCTCTCTCTCTCTCTCTAATATAGGAGGTGCCTATCTTATTTTTTTGGCTTAACTTTCACCCCTATTCTTGTTTCTTAACTTTAGGGATAAATTACATTTTCAACAAAAAGTCATGGCTGTGGATTACAAGCACTAAATCCCAGAAAGCCACATCATGGCCACAGTATGATCCGAATTAGCACTCAATTAAAGTTCACCTGTGTGGACCATTTTCTCCAAAAAAAGGTCTTTAGATCCTTGGATGAACTAGCAGCTAAATGTTTCTTCTAACAGCAGGCTAACTGAAGGGGGTGAGTCAGGTTAGGGGCCAAAATTGCAAATAGAACTGAAATTCTTCCTCCAGCTCATACTGCTGTTTTCCATGACGTTTGATTGAAGGGACAAATTTTACCTGAAATATCCAACAGCTGAGAGACTGATGCTCTGGTCAAAAGCACTCTGTGCCTGTGAGGGAAGAGCAGAACATGGTATAATGAGGATTCCTGAGAGAATTGCTCAGGAGTTTTGGTTTAGCTGCACCATTTTGTTAAGTATAGCAATAACAAGGAAAGCCCCAAATGAACGTTTCCTGTCACCAGCCTCCATCCACATAAGCATTCATGGCTCGCTGTGTGTAATGGCAGTATTTGATCAATGCACATGGTTGTCATAAATGTCTGCCATGATACCTTATGCTCATAAACTGAACTATAATGGCCACCCACGTCCTGCTTATGAAGGGATCCATTCAATCATCTGGAAAGACTTAGGCTATTAACGTGGCCAATTTTGGGACACAATGGTTGGATGTTTAATTTTATATTGTGTATCTATCTATAACAGTTTCAGTTGAGTGGAGTGATTTTGCTAAATTGTGCCAGTGACAGCCAATGGTCTCCTGTTTGTGCAAGTACATATGGTTGACTACTAAGCAGAAAAACAAAGGTTAGGTCAAAAGACTCAAAAGAGACGGTGAAAGGTGCGGCGTTATGGAAGAAGGCAGGCTCAATGGCAGCGTCTTGCGGGGAATGGCGAAGGAGGGTGTGTTCCTGAGTTACACCTGAATGCAATTTTCTCCAGACAGCCATTTCAACTCTGGGCTCAGGCAACACCAGGCAGGAGAAGAACAACGATGTCCAGAGCAGATTTAGAAGTTTCATATTCCATAATAATAATAATGGTTTTTCAAGACAGGGTTTCTCTGAGTAGCCCTGGCTGTCCTAGAATTCACTCTGTAGACCAGGCTGGCCTTGAACTCAGAGATCAGCCTAACTCTGCCTCCCAAGAGTTGGGATTAAAGGTGTGTGCTACCTAGCTTATTTCATAATCATTCATTGCATAATGTGCCTTTATGATATAGCAGGAGCTTTTGGGTGAGATACAGGTAACCGAATTGAGCCGCCAGCATTCTAAGCACGCACGCTCATACTGGGCAACCTCAGCCCTGGAATCTTTCCAAGCAGAACTCTACTCCATACTTTGCCAAACCTGTGCTTTGATATTACAGAACTGATAATCTAGAGCAGTCAGCATGACAGCTGTGCCAGGGGTTTGTGAATGTACCTCCATGTCGTCTAACGCTTACCAATCGGCCATTTTGAAAAGTTAGCTAGTCGACGACAGACTGTGTGTCTTCTCCAACTAGACTGCCAGCGGGTCAGGAAGCAGGTGAATGTTTCTGGTCCACTGGTGTCTATGATGTGTATAGAACACACCCCATGCTTGGTTTCCTATTTGTTTTTTTAAAGTTATTTTATTCTTATGGATATGGGTGTTTTGCCTGCATGTGTGACTGTGCATGCAGAGACTGGAAAAGGCTATGATCCTTTTCATAAGGAAGAGATCCCTTGGAACTGGAGTTACAGACAGTTGTGAGCTGCCATAGAGGTGCTGAGAATTGAACCCAGGTTCGTTTGGAAGAGCAACAAGTCCTCTTAACCTCTGAGCCATCTCTCCAGCCTCTGGTTTCCCATCTCTAAATAAGTGTCTAACTGAGCTTTACAGAATGATTTCAGCATTTTTTTTTTTTTTGGAAGAGTGACTCCAAGAGAGAAGAACACACAGCTATTATCCAGAAAGCATCTCGGTCCCACAGGATGAAACATTCATTGACTGTAGCTCAGGGCAGGAGCTGTAGCGTGGACGCCATCTTTCCCTGTAATAGAAACATACCCAGGCACAGCACTTCTCTCACCACACGTGGATCTCCACGTGCCACGTGCAGAGGGGCCTTTTAGCTGTCATTATGCAATGACAGTGCCTTTGAATCCCCCGTTCCCTAAACACAATCCACGCCTACTTCTCTCCCCTCTCCTCTCTCTTGTTAGTTTCTATGACAAACCACAGAGAACCAGTGAGTCTCACCCAATCCTTCCACGTTCCGTGAGGATTCTTGTTGATGATGGCTTCGAGGCGTTTTAGAAGAGTCTGGCAGGCATCCTGTAGGTGATTTGAAGATACAATTCTAATAATGTCATGAAAACATCAGTGTCAAAACCACATGGTGTGCCCTCCCACAGTTACCTGGGAGGTTCGCGGGAACAAAGAGACACTGGGTATCAATGCAATAGAGGACGACGTGAAGGGCTTTATACAGGGGTGTTCGTAGGAGTGCGCCTGTCAGACCTCTACTGGTCTGAAAGGCAATGGCCTTACACACGACACTAGGTCAACACTTTATGGAAGGACTGTTGCACACCACCAAACACTGGTTGCAAAGCATTCATTTTCTCGGCACATTGGTTCAGGCTTCAAGAAGCCAGAGTGAGAGGGGATGGAACTGGGATGGAGAGAGGGCGTCGCCCGAAGGCCCTGACAAGAGGCAGGAGTCTGACTGAACGCAGAAGGGAGGAGATACTGGGGTGTCTGGGGTGGAATTAAGAGGACTTGCTGACCAGTGAAGCTGCAGGCCTACAACCTCTGAGTGTTTGCTGTGTCTCCTGCTGGGACTGTGCGCCTGCCCTGAACTGAGGAGACGTGAGCGATGAGCGACTCTTCTCGTCTGATCTCCAGCTATGGATCTGGCCCCGAAGGGTTAATGAATGATGTTGCTTTAGTGGGATTTACCTTTACCGCCAGTCCATTGAGGTCCGCCACCACAGACCCTCCAGAGGCATTCGCGTTGGGGACGGTTTCTGTGCTTGTCCCACGCAGGTGGACGTTGGACATCGGCATCCTTAGTTCACGGCTGACCACCTAGAATTTTGAACATAAGTTTCTTTTCAGACACTTTGGTTAGTTGCAGACCTGTGCACAAGCCTGGCTGGCACAGCACACGTGTGCAGCCCTCATATGCATGACAGGGGTGCATGGCAGGGATGAAGAAGCGGAACTATGAACTCCTTCAGGTACAAGATCCCCTCTCTTCTAAAATCCTAGTAGCTAGTCTGGACTCCAAGTTTCGAGCACATTTTCTTTTCCATTGATTTTCTCACATGAAATAACGTCAGGAAAAGGCTCCAGGCTAGTGTGGGGTGGGGCTTCATTTATGTCTCTGTATTAATAAAATCAACACTGTCGAGCTATTCTCACCACAATATTTTGCAAAATTCTAGCAAAGGGGCCATCACTTTAGCAGGAGCTGTCTGGTTTCTGTGCACAGCCCTGGACACACTGCAGGAAAAGAACACCTCTCAGAAGGGACGTGGGTCCCAGGAATACGTGCATCACGGAGGAGGGATGGTGCTGGGGCTGTGGGCCATACTTGTAGTGCTGGAGAGAATCATTTTAGTTGATTCACATTCATCTCTCTCTGGCTAGCAGGAGGCTTGATTGAGTTTGTCCACAACTAGTTCAAGAACACAGGCATCCTGAGCCCTAGAGTCTCAGAGAAGCATCTAGACAGAATCATGGGCTCTCAACATCATAAGGTCTTTGGCTCAAGAAGGAAAACACTAAAATCTCACTGAAAAACTGAACTAGAGAACTCTCAAGTGCTAGCAGCATGAAAAACAAAAACAAAAACAAAACCCCTACACATCCCAAATCCCTGTAATTAAAAAAAATCTAAATTACATCACTTGAGTTGCTTTCACTCACCTGGCAAATAATCTAATTATTTCAGCAATTCATCAAATTGAGTGTTAGTTGAGGGCACAATGCAACGACAGACACTTTATGGAAAACAATTTAGTGACATGTGTCAAGTCATTCCAAATACTCAGGCCCCATGACTCAGCGATTCCTCTCCTGGTGAGTCATTTTAAGGAAACAATCATTGAGAGGATCCTAGGTTTATTTTGAGAACTATTCATTGAATAGTTCAATAACCAGGGTAGAGTTAATTACAAATACATCCCCCATGCCGCCATCAAAAGCCGTGATTGTTAAGAACGTCTTCTGCTTGTCTGCTCTGTTATTGAGACAGGATGTCACTCTGTGGCCGAGTTTGGCCTGAGTTTGATCCTCCTGCCTGAGCCCCCAGGGTGCTGGGATTTTGGTGGGCACACCATACCTGGCAATTGTAAAAAAAATTACAACGACAGGAACCAGTGGTCATTCTTTGTAAGGCTGGTTGTGAAAAACATGGCAATGAACAAAATTACACCAGCAACATATTAGCAATTTTTATAATAAGAAAATCAGACAAAATCGAAGGACCCTAACACAGAATTGCTAATAAACACTAGCTGGAGATATCAAGTCTGATTTATGTTATTGATTGTTCAGAGCCCTTAAGACCAAAAAAAAAGGGGGAGGGGGCAAGAAACATTACAATCCATCAGAATTTACACATCTTTTCACCACCAAGCAAAAACTCAAAACAGGACAATTTGGTTGTCAATACATCTAAAAGCAAACACGCAGCCGTCTTTAGCAATAAAACAAACTCATCTTTTCTTTTGGCACATGCTTTTCTAGGATTCAGTGATAAAACTGACTTGTACACAGTTTCGGCTAATAGCTTAAAGCTTAAGCTGTCAGTTGTACAGCGTCCTACCCTTTTGTTTTGGGACAGAGAAACATGCCCACAGTCTTCCCTCGTGAACACATCTGTGAGGACATACCCACCAGAATCCAGTGTTTGTGTTCTTACCTGAATCATTTTAGTGTGGACACCCTGCCCCATCTCAATCCCACCGTGAGTGACCAGTACAGAGCCATCAAGATAAATGTGAACCAGGGCAGCTGCCTGAGGAGGGGATGAGAAGAGATGAATCAGAAGAGGCGCTGACCCATGTCAGGACATGTCGCCGCAACTAAAGCACCTTCCACCCCTCCTCCCGGCCCAACCAGAGCCAAGGCAACGGTAGAGCAAGTATTGCATGGTGATCACCTCAAAATGCTAATCCAAATAAGGTGCACAGAGACACATTCATTGTTTGGTTGTAAAATGACCCTAAATCAGCAGTTCCCGACCTTCCTAATGCTGCAATCCTTTGATATAGTTCCTTGTGTTGTAGTGACCCCCCAATCATAAAATTATTTCATTGCTGCTTCACAACTGTAATTTTGTTACTGTTATGAATCGCAATCTAAATATCTGATATGCAGGATATCTGATATGGGACCCTCAGAGGGGTCGCAACCCACAGGTTGAGAACCAGTGACCTAAACCATCTTGGCACAGAACTGTAGACCCCTGGAGTGGCCATATGGCTGTGCAGTTCTTCTGAAGGACACAGAAGCAACTGAGCTGAGCATAGAATTAAAAGCTCATCACTCAGAAGCAGCTAGACAACGTGAATGCATTTTACCACTGACAAGCATGTGGCTTCTCCCAAGTCTTACTGGGCTGAACTCACCTCAGAGTCTAATTCACTGTTACCTATGGTGATATTTTCTTTTGTACTAAAATGTTATTTGTATGTTAATAAATAAAGTTGCCTGAGGGTCAGAGCTACTAGCAAGCCATAGGAAAGCTGGGCGGTGGTGGTGCACGCCTTTAATCCCAGCACTTGGTAGGCAGAGCTAGGTAGATCTCTGTGTGTTCAGGGATACAGCCAGCATTGGAGACACACGCCTTTAATTTCAATACCAACCATAGAAGACCTGGAGGTCTGTACAGACAGGCCGTGATGAGGCGGTCATGTGGTTGGGTTTACAACCAATGAGAAGGCAGAACAGAAACACTATATAAGGACTTTAACACAGAAGGTGCTGCTGGTTCAGAGAGGTAGGACCACCGCAGGAGGAAGGGTAAGGTTTTAGCTCTTAGCTCTGACCTCTTGGCTTTCTTCTTTGCATTGGTTCTGTGTTTCTTATTTAATAAGACGGTTGGTTACATCTACAGTTACCTGTGATTGTTTATCTAAATTGTCAACTCGAAGGGACCTAGAACCACTTAGGAGAGAAATCTCGGGACATTCTAACTGAGGAGTCAGGAGTTTGGGTTGCTTGAAGTGGGGATATTCACCCTCACGTGGGTGGCACCATTCCAGAGGCTGGGGTCCTCGACTCCATAGAGTGAGCGGAGGGCCATCACTCACTGCTGCCTGCCTCCTGAATGGATGCAGGGTGAGATGCAAACAGGCAAGGAGCGAGGAGCTACAGCAGGACAAACACGTGTGCCCATCCTCTGAGCCTCCGCGTGCTGCTTAAAGCTGCGTGCAGACGTTCTAAGGATGATGCCAAGCTCAGCTGGGTCAGTTAGGTGAAAGGATAAAGATGGAGAGAGGGAAGGACCTTCCTACCCACTGCTCATGGTCTTCTCTGCTCCTTCAGCACACAGCGTAGGCTCCGAGGGAAGCCCGTCTCACAGCCCCACCCATCCCTGGTTACTCCTTGATGAGACTCACCCAAAAGAAAAAGAAAAGCCAAGTGATGCATCTCTGTGTATGTACAATACACACACACACACATATGTAGTAAGTTAGATAAGGAGTCTCCCTCCCTACTATACAGCAGTCCTTCACCAGTGAGTACACACAAGTTTCATTCAAAACCAGAGGCAGAAACAGTAAGTGAGGTTTAGTGGCTAAGCAAAGACTTATCTAGTCAGCTAAAGGAGCTAAAGCAACACTTCCCAGTCTTCCCTCTTAACAGTTATGAGGAGAACCGACTCCTAAAAATTGTGTTTAAATAATTAAATAATTTTCTCTTCCAGGTTTAGTTGACCCTTACCTAGAAAGGCACAATTTCGCATTTCTACTTCGTGTCTAGAAACACGAAGTCACAGTGGCCGGAGGAGGGATCTCTTACTGGACAACATGAACATCCGGGGCCCTGAGCAGTTTTCTCAACTGCTTAGCACCAGCCAGGAGTAAATCACGGTTCCCCCACTTCCCACCAAGAATGCTTCTGCCCACGTGGCAGTGTAAGCAGACAAGCTCCCATGTTCCAGAGTAATACAGGCTTTGCTGAGCACAACCTGGGAGGGGTTCCACACAGGGCAGTGCCATCCTATGGCTCCTCAGTACCTTCGTTTCCCAGGCCTCTGCCAGGTGACAGCCCCACCTGTGTTTCAAGAACTGACCTGTCCCATGGCTACTGAGCCAAGACCCACAGGAAACTTCAGGGGAATCATGGCCAGCCCCCTCTTCTTCCAGGAATTCTCTGCGTTGAATTTTCCTACAGCTGTTTTCCTCAGAGAGTAGGAAGACTTGGCCATGCATTCTCTCCAGCACTCAATGAGGGTCTTGGCACTGAGCTCTTGCTTGTAGTGGGTAATATCGATTTCCTTGTACATATTTATGGTTCGAACCTACCAAAGGAGAGGAGATTAAGAAGTGAGGGGAAGCTCAGAAGACATAGTCTTGTCCACCCAATGTCCTCTTCCTCCACTTCTGCCCATCCTGACAGGGCCAACCTATGTCCCGCCTAAGTGTTGCTCACGCCGTTCTCAAAGCACGCCATCCTTCTTATCCTCCACACAGAACCCTTCAACTATGCCAGACTCTCTTGTTTCTATGCTACTCTTGTGCAAGTTCATAGGACGGAATCCTTGGCCTCTGTTCCCATGTATCTCAGTATGGCCCAGGTATGTTCCCGACTCTCAGTTCTTGTATTTGTGGGCATCTGTTGAAAGGTGCCCGGGCTATGCAGCCTGGGTTATTTAGATGCTATGGCAAGACAGGACCACTTACTCCCAAAGCCAACCAGCAGGGGTATTTGTTTAAATATCACTGATGGCTAGGAGGAAGAACACATGAGATTACTTTGTAAATTCTTGGAGAGATTTGTGTACAACACATTTTAATTGTTTCCATTACCCATTTCCATTTTTAGTAGCCCCCACCCGCCCACCTCCACCCCCATCCCCATCCCATTGAAACCTTTCTGCTTCCCAAGCTCCCCAACCTGTGCATTTTTTGGTGTGTAACAACTATATGTAATTACGGTTACTTGTGTAGACATGGGCGGGAGGTTATTTTCTGAAGCATGCACAACTGACTAGTGGCTACAACACTGAAGAAAGCCACATGCCCTGCCGTCGGCAACCATTAAAAGTCCCTCAAGGCAGGGTGAAGCCTCATGAGCTCCTTCCAGGATGCATGATGAAATGTGGACTGGCTCAGTCTTGGGCAGGTCTTATACAGGAAACCACAAATTAGCAGATTCTATCCCCAGATGTCTGATGCCCTGAGTAGACTGTTATTGTCTGCCCAGAACTGGCAACTAAGCCCCTCAGTTAAGAGCAAAAGAGACCAAGTGCCTTATATTCCTAGTTGAGAAAACCCTCACAGTTATGGCCAGCTCCCTCTCCAAGCAGATAGGGGTCATTATAAACACACACTCTCCCTGAGCAAGCCCTCTAGCAATTTCTCAGGCCCCTGTGAGAGGAAAAGTGGAACTTCAGTAATGTGCCATTGGAGGGGAAGTAGATTTTAAGAGACCATTCTCGACAGGAAGGGATGTCGTTGTGTAATTCCCCTCTCCCTCCTGCTACCAAACATGACAAGGACAGAGGCCGTGGTCAGATGGCCAGGAATAGAGGTACAAGGACCCCTACAAGCTTAAGAGACATAGAGAAGATGGCTCCTACCTATAGTCATAGAGTTTAGTAGTAAGAGGGGGACATGCAGATGAACGGAGGGGCTTGGGCTCTCCAAGCCTCCTGGAACAGAGGCAAAGAGTGTGGATCGTGAGGTCCGTCTGCAAGAATGTCAAAGAGAGGGCAGTAGGCTTGGGAACAGTCACGTGTGTGTTTGTGTGTGTGTGTGTGTGTGTGTGTGTGTGTGTGTACGTGTACATGTGTGTGAGTGTGTTTTCCCAGGTACCCCTTTTTATCCTTTGTCTTCCCTGCCCCAGTGCAGAGGAGGCTGAAAGAGGGGGAGACAGTGCAGCATGTTTCCCTACCTAAACTCTGCACTAGAACCTGGGGTGGAAGAGGTGCCAGGGAGGGAATTATCTTTGCTAATGAATGAAGTTGAGGCTGAGACAACCTAATGACTGAAATGACAGACCTGTGACCGCTGCCGGAGATGCTAGGGAAACAAGGAAAGGGGTCCGGCGGTGATGGTAGCTGCATCGCTGTTTTGATTTGGGTGTGGTTTATCGCCCAACGACAGGGACATCTGCCGTGAGCTTCTCCGTATAGTGGTGTTAAGATGGTGAATGCTTCAGAGGTGAGGCCAGGCGGGAGGTGATGTCCTCTCCAGAGATTCAGTACTTCTCATGAGACCCTGGTTACTTCCCAGGAGACTGAGTTACTGGCAAAGAGTGAGTGTGATTGCCAGATCTTTCTCCAATCTCCTGTCTTCCCACGTGACCCCTCTGAGTAAGATCCGACAATGTCAGCTGCTGCTGCAGAACCAAGCCAATGTCAGCACCATGGCCCTAGACATCTGAAGTCTGAGTGAAACAGACCTCAAGTGTGTGTGTGTGTG